>RDSH01000060.1:0-25240 GCA_009428295.1 Tilletia walkeri
AAGTTTCAATACGGAATTCAAACAGGTGCCCGATCTCAAATTTTAGGTTGAAAATATGACCAAATATGAGTAAATATGATCATATATGATCATACATTGAGATATATGATCATATATTCCATCGAAAAAAAGTGGAGTTGGCGGTTCAGTCATATTTGGTCATATATGGTCATATTTGGTCATATCTGCTCCTGGGTCATATATGATATGACCTGAAATTTCCGAGCTGGCCGAGAGGTCATATATGATATCCCAATATGATCATATTTGGTCATATCATATATATGAGTTTTTGTGCCGAGCACTGATCCGGGTGAGGAAAAGGCTGTGTTCGTGTTGGTGTTGGTGTTGGTCTTTGACCTTTGTGTTGGTGTTGCACTAGTGACTAGGCGCGTCGCGTCGCGCGTCTCGAGGGTGGGTGGCTTGAGACCTCACTGAGACTCCTCATCAGAAAAAAAAAGATTGAATGATTTCTTTCGAGGGTCAAAATCTTTACAAACAGCTGTAACCCCAACTTCGAAGTCTCGAGAAATAGAAATGGCGGTGGCCGTGCAATTTTCCTGAGGCTAGCCGCCATTTTTCCCGACAGCACATCGGCAATTCTTTCATGCATATCCGCGTTCTTCCTTCCCCCAGCTTTGCATCGCGACCGAGTTGGACGATTCACGATAACCTTCAGTCTCTCACTCTTCCCCGCTCAGTGGTTCGCTCCAGTGCGGGACTCCTAACAGAAGCAAAGATGTCGCTCACGCGCAAGGCAGGCGGCAGTCTCCCAGCCAAATCCCAGTCATCCAGCCCACTCTCCACCGCAGACTTCATCCACCGTCTCCCACCCGCCATCCTTCGCATCCTCGTCTCCTTCGCCCCGCTCATCAAGACCACCCACGCATTCCTCCTTCTGGCGACCTGGTCCACTCCCTATCCGCATCACTCCCTTCTCCTCGTCGTTGGATATGCGCTGGCTATCATTGTCGGCTACCCCGTCTTGCGCTACGCGCCTCAGCTGTTGATCCTGGCTTATCTCGGCTATGCGTGGATCGCAACCCTTCGTCCATGGGCAGGCTCAAGCTCATCTTCCCTCGGCCCGATTCGAGAGACGAACGGAGCAAAACTGAACGCCCTCGTCAGTCAGTTGGACGACATTGCCGACTTTGTCAGTGCGTTGCACCGCGAGCTGCTCGCTCCCGCGCTCGGTCTGTTGAGCTGGTCCGAGAATCCCACGAGAACGAAGCGATTGGTCATTTTCCTCCTGACGACCTACCCGCTCTATCTGGCTTGCTACTTCCCTTGGTCCTCGCTCGGTCTACCGACGGTCCAGCTGGACATGTTCCTTCCCTGGGAGACCCTTGGCAGCGCCCAATCCCACGCCCAAGTGCGCACGCTCGACTTCCTTCGGAGCGGATCGGCCAAGGTGCTGGCGAAGGCTCCTGCCGGATTGGAGCAGCAGGTCCTCAAGCTTTCTTCGCATCCGCATATCTCCAAGGCCAAGGTCGTCTTTGATGCACACGTGCAACCGCGTCTGGTGCAGCTGTATCACCTTCTCGCACGCGCCTCGCACTCCCTCGCAGTCCGATACGTACCACACAAGCTCTCCTTCCAGATCATGCCGCCCTTCCCGCTCGGCTCGCTCTCCGTTCGCTCAACGGTGCTGACCTTGGGTCTGATCGCGCTTACGTGGTGCGCGCCCTGGGCCGCTCTCATTCGGTCGGTCCTCTGGCGGAGTGCATTTGTCCGTCGGGTTGTCCTTGGGTTGGTCCGACTTCTCTCTGGCGAGACGGGTCCGCTCGCTGCTTTCGGACGTGGACACGAGTCGACGCTCGACCCTTCTACGGGCGAGAGTGTTTATGTGAGCTCGCTGATTCCTGATTTGGGCGCTGTGAGCAGCAGCGGCAAGGGCAAGAAGGACAAGGACGCGAAGGCAGTGAAGCATGAGGATGTTGTCTATGAGTTCTCAGTCTTTGAGAATCAGAGGTGGTGGATGGGTCTGGACTGGACGTCGGCACTGCTTCCTCAGGAACGCCCGAGTTGGTGAGTGCAATCTTCGTTCGGCTCTTCCTTATATCCCTCATTCTGATCAGCATCGCTCTCGTGTGGATTAACAGGTCGGACGAGCATCACAACGCTGTCTCTCCGCCATCTTCCTTCTCGCTTCCTCCTGCCAAGGTCACGCTGACTCCTCAAGATGCAGTATCCGGCCAGGACGCGGCTGGTGAGGAGAGTGCTGCGCTGACAGCGACGAAGTACACGAAGCGAACAGTGACGTGGAAGTGGCTCGATCCCGAATGGACTGTCATCGGTGCGGGCTATGTGGGAAGCATCGGCTACCTGCCAGCTGGAACGGCCCAAGCACCCATTGGGCTCTCTACCCGTTCTCCTCTCCTGGGCAACGGCGAGGCAGGCAGTGTCCCCTCTACGCCGACCTCGGGCGCTCCTGCGACGGATGCTGCTGGCCCGACGGGACGGGACACTCTCGATGTGGACGAGGAAGGGTGGAGCTACGGGGACAACCTGTGGGATAAGATGAGCGGGAAGAGCGGACGGGGACGGTATACGCGTCGACGTCGGTGGGTCCGTCGGGCGGTGTTGGAGATCAAGGTGGAGCGGGATGTGAACAAGGCGGAGTGAAAGGCTACGACGCGTGCACACACGCACGCACACACAAACACACACACAAACACACATATAACAGAACTGCCTGCTCTGCTCCAAAAGCTTATCCTTTCAGGCGCTGTCGAATGGAATTGTCCCAAGTCAAAAGTCTCTATTACTCCTTCACTCTTTCCAGCCTCGGTGGTCGGTGGTCGGGCTCGTTTGTCGCCCCGACTGCATTTTCGCTCACAAGCGAGTTACAGGCATGTGAAATTGAGTCCCTGCATCATGCAGCTCGACGTCAGAACGCGGGGAAGGAAAGCCTCAGAAGAAAGTTGTTGGAGAGCTGGTCGACGAAAGGACGTGTCAAATTGTTGCACTCAGCTTGGACTGCGCTTGATGTTGACGCGCTTCGTTCCCAACGAAATAAGGAGTCGAGGCGGGCAAGAGTAAGGAGGTCTTTTCTCCTGGCTGAACGCTGCTGGACCCTGGCCGAAGCATTCATTGGACTGCGCTTCGTTCGAGTATATAAGGGCTAACACTTTCCTCACTCTCCCTCTTCCTCTCCCTCTCCCTCCCACTTCCCTTACATCCTTAGATTCTTCGTGCGTGAATCAAAGATGGCCTCCCAGCAACAGCAACCGCAGCAACCGCGGCGTGCTGAGACCCAGCCTCAACCTCAACCTCAAGTTGAACCGTCCCAGCGAGGCTTCAGTTGGTCGCAGTGGCTCGATACTGGCTCACAAGGTCTCTCTCTCGCCACCGCTGCCACCTCAGCTGGTTTCTCCACCGCAAAGTTCTTCACCTCAACCGGCATCGAAATCGCCAAACGCGCAACTCAGTACTCTCTCGCTCTACCCGCATACGCGTACGATCTAGCCTCCGCGGATCAGGATGGAACTGCCGCACGAGGAGTCCACTCCATCGTTGGATCCGTCTTTGACGGCGTCAGCATGCTCGCCCTGGGTGCTGTCGATATCAGCGGAAACATCACCGCCGCCGCCCTCGGTGCAGCATCGACCGGATTGACCTCCCTCAGCTCAGCACTCAGCTCCGAACTCGCTCGCTCTCTCACTTCCTTCGCTCGATTGGTACAACGCAACTGGAATCATGTCGATGACGCTACCATGCCACCCGGTGGAATTCCTCAATACTCTATCATTCAAATCACACGCGCTCTCACTGCCTGGGTCAGCATTCAACTCGTCACGCGGCCCGCGCATGAACAGCGCATTCTCGCCGGCTTAGACGAACTGGACATCGATCAGCTACAGAAGGAGGTACAGCGTCTCAAGGTGGCAGATCAGCAGCAACATCAACGAGACGCGCCTCAAGCCGGCGCGGACAATTCCAAGCCCAGAATCACGTCAGAATCGCGTATCGGCACCGATGGGGGCGATGTGATCACGGCAGAGATCGGACAACAGCATGCACCTGATACGGCTACGACGACACCTCTCACTGTCACCAAGGAATCCACTCAGGCACCCGATGGACAGGCCCTCACTCCCGCACAGACCTTGCTGGCCTTCGATCGATACAGTCGTCTCGTCCTCGGCATCTACGGCGGCGTAGCAATGCGCTATTTCGGTGTGGACATCCCACCTCCTCAACAAGATCCGACCGTGCAGGGAGCAGGTGTCGTCCCTCCTCCCAGCCAAGAGCAACAGCAGGAAGACCACGACACCGAACTCAAACACGACGAGGCTGATTTCCTCGCTGCGGCCGCTACGCTTGATGTCAGCCAGACCTATGCAGAAGCGGAGGCCTCAGGGTTGATGCCAGGTGGATGGGCAGCCGAGGCGGACGGATCCGATCGCTTTAAATTTGTCCTTGACCCCGAGGAGATCTATCCAGAGGGAATCTCAGGCTCCACCTCAGTCGAACGCGACCACAATACCCCAGGACACATCACCCCTCCCTCGCGCGACAACTCCGGTGCAGTTCCAGGCCCACAGCAACAGCCTTCCTTCAACGTGCTCGATCACGATCAGCGTCCACCTATGACATACTCCCTCATTGATCTCATCTCTGGCAAGCACGACGACGATGTCTTCCATCAGCTCGCGGGTGTTCAGCGCGGTACAGCCGAGGCGGGTGTGTACTCCTCCACCTCCTACAATACCACGGGTCGCCCCGTCCCCAGTCGACCGAAATTCTACGTCGTCACAGACCATTCAGCACAGAAGGTGGTCCTCGTCCTTCGCGGCACACTCACCTTCGGCGACGTCGCTGCGGATCTGACGTGCGACTCCGTCCCCTTCGAGAACATGGATGCCTCGCGTCGTCAGCAGGAGATGGACGATGAGTTGCCTGACGCGCCGCCCTCGAAGGGACAGTGGCATGACGATGATAAGGCGTATGTGGTGCACGAGGGTATGTACCATACGGTGCTTTCCATTGGGGGCAGTAGACAGGCTCCTGTCCATCGGGCCGTCGCGCGTGCACTCCAACAGAACCCAACCTACGACCTCGACATCACAGGCCATTCTCTCGGCGCGGGTCTCGCTGCGCTGCTTGCTCTTCTCTGGGTCGGTCTGCCCGCTCTGGATGATCCTGTGCGTCATGATGACAAGCTGGTGGGGAGGACGAGCGTACGATCAGGTCTACCTCCAGGAAGGAAGTTGCATGCGTACTGCTTTGGTGTGCCGAGTGTGATGTCCGCCCCACTAGGTCGACGCTGTGCACCTTTCATCTCGTCCTGGACGCACTCGTGGGACATCGTCAGTCGGTTCAGTCTCGGACACGTGCTCGACATCCGCAACGCGTGCGCGTGGTTGGCGTACGAGGAACGCATCAGTCAGCCTGTTGCTCCCCCTAAGAAGTCACGGGCGACGAACGCCGCTTCGAAGGAGGAACGGAGGAAGGAGCGTAGGAGGGCGAAGAGTGAGAAGAGGGATCAACGGCGCGCGAAGCGGGCGGAGAGGAAGTCGTCCTCTCGACGGGGCACTGCTTCGAATGCGAGTAGTAGGGATCCGACGGAGGTGAATGAGGCTGCTAGTGCGGTTGCGACGGATGCTGCAGTTGCATTGGCGGATCGGGGCGAGCCTGTGCTTGTTGGTTCACCTTCCGGCTCCTCGTCGGTCTCGCCCTTCATGCCTGTCGGGACTGATGACGGCATGACGGAGAGCAGTGTGGCTGGAGACTCAGATGAGGAGGAGGATGAGGATAGTAGTGATGTTGATGATGAGGAGGAGGACGAGGACGAGGACGAGGGGGAGGCTGAGCAGCCAGAGTCGAGCTCGCAGCGTCGTGAAGGTCCGCCATTCGACATGACGAACCTGATCAAGCAAGCCTTCGCCCATGTCGCCTCCGCGCCTAAGGAAGGTACTGTCCCCGGTGCGACGGCCTCTTCCTCAGCTCCCCCTCCCAACGGCCAAGCACAAACCGCATACGACTACACAACCTCCTTCATCGGTCGTGCTGCTCAACCGCGCTTCGCATCCCCCATAGAAGAAGCAGAAGCCCGTCGGAAGACAGAAGAGGTATTCTGGAGTCTCCGTCGGACGCTCGAGGCGAATATGCGACATGTGGAGTTGTACCCACCAGGGGATGTGATGATCACATACGAGGAAGGTGATCTGCTCGTGCCGGCGCGGACGGTGTCCGCTTTACAGAAGCAGAAGAGGAGGTTGTTTGTGCTGAAGGATGGGGAGGGGAAAGGGATGGGACGGCGACAGGATGTGTTTGGGCAGATTGAGTTCCGGACTGGGTTTATGGCGAGGCATATGCCGCATGTGTACCATCATACGCTCAAGGCGGTTCTGGAGTCTTGATGGATCCAAATACGATACCCTCTCTCGTCTATCTATCTCTGCGGTTGTACTCTCTCGAACTGGCAAAATGCGGAATACTTCATACTTGTGTACCTGATGTTCCTCACTCTGTTCTGCCACATCCTTTCCGCTCGTGAAGGACGTATCATGTTGGCAGTCTTCGAAACATGCAAACGATATCCATTGCGTACGATTAAGATGCATTGCTTTGCTATGTGTGGTTGCAAGATACAAGATGCCGGTCCGTCTTTCACTCGCTCTCAATCCCAAGCGTAGCCCACGCCTTCAAGCTCTCCAAACACAACTTGATCACCTCCCTCCGCATCCCAGTCACCTCCTGCGCACTCCTTGCCGCTCCCCGCCCTCCGGAAGCTTCTTCAATCTTGAGTTCCTGCATCCCATTCATGATCTCCTCACGCAAGGCGTCCAAAGCCCCACTCCGTTCAAACCTCCGTGCGAGCTGCTCGACCGATTTCCGCCGCCCGCTGGTCGGCTGGGGTTGTTGACCACCTTGTGACGGGCCGACTTGCTTACGCCAACAGAGGTACTGAACCAGGCTGTTCATCATCGTCGCTCCCCTGATGGCCAGTTGTACCTGAGCGAGCTTGGGCGCTGGTGCTGGAGCCGGGGTGTCGTCGGAGGCAGAAGGTGGGCGGAAGGACTCCAGATCGGCATCCTCCGCCTCCAGAAGCTCTACTTCCTCTGCATCGTTCATGGTCCATCCATCCTCACCTTCGTCCACCTCGACTCTGGAGCCGTCTCCCCGCCCTCCTTCTCCTTGCTGATGCTCAACAGCCGTCTTATCATCGTCATCCTCCTCCTGCTGATCCGCCTCGTCCACCAACTCGGTAAAGCGCGCGGGAGCCCTCGGTCGAACAGGAGCGACCAGGCGCGCAAGGGTATTCAGAGAGCGCATGCTGAGACTCAAGATCCGTTCACACGCGCTCGGGGAGGAGCACAGCGTTGCCAGCGTTCCGGATGCGGCCAGACGGGTGGGCAAGGAAGTTTCTCTGGGAGGTTGGCCCGCTTCGTCCGATTGCTGCGCCGGTGCGTCGGAGGGTGCGCACAGCGCGGCGAGGATGTGCAAGCCTTGCTGGGCTGACCTCAAGGGCCGCTGCTGCGCCTCCGCCCCTCCGACAGTGGTTGATGAGGAAGCATCATCATCCTCCGCCTCGCCCGTCCATATCCTGAAAGCAGGTTCGCACTGCACCAAATTGCACAAGAGCTCAATATAAGCCCGCCTCGTCATCAAATTATCCTCCGTGAAAATCCGACCTCCCAGCACATCCAGTACTGAGCTAGCATCTGCTTTGCTGCCTTGTTGGGTAGGAGGAATGAGTGTATCCAGGCTGAAGGCTCCGATCTGAGAGGCGAGGTCCGGATTTACGCTCGCGAGGTTCGTGAGTGCTAAGGAAGCTTCGAAGCGCGCCAGTGTGTTACTCTCGACTGAGGGGTGGAGGAAGAGCGTACACAGTGCTGGAATGGCTACGATAGGTCCTGAAGCTGTGCCGCCGCCGCTGCTCAACGTACTCTTCCCAAAGAGTAGTTGTGGATCGAGGGAGATGCACATGCGCGCGAGGGCTTGAAGGGGTACGATATTCAGAGGCTCCGCGAGCTCATTCTTCTCTCCTCTTCCTTCCAAGGGTGCATCTGACGATGATTGGATGGCCGGACGACGCTGACGACGAAGCTGTGATGCGACATTACTTCGATATCGTTCCAATTCGCGATCGGAGAGCATCAGTAACGTCTTCGCTCCTCCCTGTTGGGCAATGAGTCCGCGCGTGCGTCGATTTTGGCGCATGGTCAAAGCGGCAAGAGTGGCAGAGAGAGAGATCTGCAACGGAGGTGCTGTTTGTGTGACGTCCTCGTTGGTGCCTGTGTTGGACGCCGGTTGGGCACGGAGGGAGGCGAGAGAGGTCGACATGGAGACGAGGGCGGATACGACGCCTGCTTGGAGAAGAAGCGTACATCGTGATTCCGCCTCCGCTTGTTGAGTCTTGAGGCCGTCCCCCTCCCCCTCCGTCGCCGCAGCGCTCGTAGACGTAGCCCCATCTCCGCCAGCCGCTTTGCTCTCGGCCTCGCGCTGCTTCTGAACAGCAACCTTGCGCAATTTCTCCACCTGTTTCTGCTCCGAACTGAGAAGGGCGGGATAGACTGATACGTGCTCAAAGATGGAAGCGATGGTGAATTGGACTGCGGAATCTTGTGCTTGGCTTCCTGCTGATTTGGCGAGTTGAATGAGTGCTTTGAGAAGGTTGGGTGAGGAGGCGATTTGTGATTTGAAGTTCTCCTTGGTAGGGACGGAGTCTGTATTGAAGATGCTGAGATAGGCTAGTGTCTCTAGTGCTGCGAGGAGGGTGGAGCGAGCGGTGCGGTTGAGAGGCTGCTGCGCGGAGGAAGACCGACTGATAGTTTCCTGCGATGCGAGCGCATATAGCTCTGGAGCAAGGGCGCTGGCCTCCTGTCTACGTTTTGAAGCTTGCGCAGGGTCGAGACCGGACGCAGCTGATGGAGATGGCGAGGCGAGCTTGAGAAGAAGAAGTCCTGCGAAGAGAGCAGTGTGTCTTCTTTCTTGAGCATGATCTTGCGCGTGTGATGCGTTCTTGACGGCTGTGAGTGCCCATTGGTGTAGTTGATGTGCTCGAGGTCCTGCGAGTTCTGATCGTGATGGGGGATAGTCAGCTAATGCTGCGAGCATGGCAGCGAGGTGTATGGCCACGTCGTCGTGAGCGTGAGCCTCGGCTGCCTGAATGCATGATTGGAGCAGTCCAATTTCTGGGTCGAGGACGAGTTGATGTGCCGATGGTGGGTGAACGAGAGCAGCAGCAGCGAGGAAGTTGAGGGCTGTGATGCGTTGTTGTTGTGTGTTGCTGTTGAGGTGGTGGGTGAGGATGTGGCTGTATGCTGGGATGCGATGGGAGGAGTTGAGTTGCTGGGCGAGCGAGATGAGTGCAGTTGCGTGTTCTGCGTCTGATGCTGTCGCTGAAAATGCGCTGCTGTTGATTTCCACTTCTTCGTCTTGCATCCTTGCTGCCATCCTCGACCTCGTCCTCGCCATCCATTCCTTCCGTCAGTGCGAGGCGAGGAAGGTGGTCGGTGGTGGTGAATGCGCGATCGATCGATAAATTGATAAGATAACACCGTTGAACTGATCGATCGATCGATCACCCAAAAAAGTCCAACCCACTCACTCACTCACTCAGAAGGAAGCAGCATTCATCCACCCTCATCCTCGACCTCATCCTCGACCGCGCAGACCAGAACAGAACAGAAGCATTGGATTGGACTGTTCTTCGCCACGATGAAGGACCTCGTGTACGTATCAGCCTCACTCTCATTCATCCACAGCATCCTCAGCTGACTCGCTCTCTCACTCACACACAGCGTTCAAGATGTGCCCAAGAAGATCAAGCACATCCAGTTCGGTGTGCTGTCCATGCAGGACATCGCACGCATATCAGAACTAGAAGTCACCTCAAAAGACCTCTACAACATCGCAGACCGCACCCCAGTCACACAGGGTGTCCTCGACCGTCGCATGGTATGTCTCAATCTCACAACCTCTTTCCCCTTTCTTCTCTCTCCACTGCTCACTCTTTACTCTCGAACAGGGCGTCTCCGACAAGTCATCATCATGCACAACTTGTGGTCTCCGCACACAGGACTGCACGGGACACTACGGCTACATCAAGCTCATCCTGCCCGTCTTCCACATCGGCTTCTTCAAGCACGTCATCAGCATCCTCCAGATGATCTGCAAGAACTGCGCATGCGTTCTCATCGACGAAGATCAGCGCAGAAAATACCTCCGTCTCTTCAGAAGACCCAATCTCGAGAATCTGCAGCGCACAGCAACATTCAAGGCAGTCAACACTCTCGCCAAGAAAGTCACTTTCTGCCCACGATGCGGCGCCGTCAATGGGTTCGTCAAGAAGGCTGGCCAGCTCAAAATCGTACATGAGAAGTTCCGGCAGGCGAAGAAAGCAAAGGACGAGAAGGAGGCATTCATGCGTACCTTTGAGACGGCCAAGAAGCTCGGTGGAGGCGATATCACCCCGCATCTCAGTCGGGCGCAGGATGACATGAACCCCTTGAAGGTGCTCGAGCTTTTCAAGCGCATATCAGATGAGGTGAGTTTCCTCTTCATCCCTTCCTTTTCTTGACGGAAAGTGTGCGCAGTCTGACATGCTATCTCTCCCTAGGACTGCGAACTGCTTGCTCTGCGGCCAGAGTTCGGAAGACCAGAACAGTACATCTGGCAGTACATCTGCGTTCCCCCCGTCTGCATTCGTCCCTCCGTCGCTCAAGACGGCGCCACGAACGAGGACGATTTGACTGTCAAGTTGACCGAGATCATCTTCACCAACGGACTCATCAAGGTGGGCCTACAAGGTGACAAGGGAACTACAACAGCACAACTGGTCGAGCAGTGGGACTACCTACAACTGCTGGTGGCCATGTACATCAACTCAGAGCTACCCGGCGTAGCCAATTCCCAAGCCAAGCCCATCCGCGGCTTCTGTCAAAGATTAAAGGGCAAGCAAGGCCGATTCCGTGGCAATCTGTCCGGAAAACGTGTCGACTTCTCAGGGCGAACCGTCATCTCTCCCGACCCAAACCTCAAGATCGACGAGGTTGCCGTGCCCGAGCGCGTCGCCAAAATTCTCACATACCCAGAGCGCGCATTCTCACACAATCTCGAGGTCCTCAAGGCGGCCATCATCAACGGCTGCGACGTCCACCCGGGCGCAAACTACGTCATCAATGGCGGCAACGGCTTCAAGCGCTTCTTAAAGTTCGTCGCTCCCAACAGACGTGTAGACGTAGCCAACCAGCTCCGAATCGGCGACACTGTCGAGCGGCATCTCCGTGATGGCGACATTGTGCTCTTCAACCGTCAGCCATCTCTTCACAAGCTGTCCATCATGAGTCATCGAGCCAAGATTCGTCCATGGAGGACCTTCCGACTGAACGAGTGTGCCTGTGGGCCGTACAATGCTGATTTTGACGGAGACGAGATGAACATGCATGTGCCGCAGACGGAGGAGGCGCGCACGGAGGCGACGACTCTCATGGGAGTAAAGCACAACCTCGTCACTCCCAAGAACGGTGAACCCGTCATTGCCGCGATTCAAGACTTCATCACGGCTTCCTACCTGCTCTCCAAGCGGGACCGACTCCTCAACCGAGCCCAGTTCGTGCAGATCTGCAGTTACTTTGCTGATGCCGATCTGCACATCGACATCCCTCCGCCTACGATCCTCAAGCCGCAGAAGCTCTGGACGGGCAAGCAGATTTTCAGCGTGCTGATCCGACCCAACAAGGACTGCAAGAACATCATCAACCTCGAGGCGCAGTGCAAGAAGTTTGACAAGCCTGCGAAGGGTTCGATCCCCGACATGAGTCCCAACGATGGCTTTTTGGTCATTGTGAACTCGGAGGTGATGTGTGGAGTCATGGACAAGCAGACGGTTGGTGAGGGGAGGAAGAACTCCGTTTTTGGGGTCTTGTTGAGGGATTATGGGTGTGATGCTGCTATTCAGGCCATGAACCGGTTGGCGAAGATGTGTGCTCGATGGCTGAGTGAGTTGCAACCGTTCAAGCTAGGGTGGGGTGTACTGTACTGACGTTACTGATTCTCTCATCCCTCAGCGAACATGGGCTTCTCCCTCGGCATTAATGACGTCATGCCCGGCGAGAACCTACGCAGGACGAAGGAGTTCCGTATCCGGGACGCCTACATTGAGGCCGCCTCCATGATCGACAAGGCGAAGCACGGCCTGTTGGAGAATATGGCGGGTGCGTCGCAGGAGGAGACATTGGAGAGTAACATTCAGGGCAAGCTGAGTGATGTGCGGCAGAAGTGTGCTGATGCTTGTATGGAGGAGCTGAGTCGGCATAATGCGCCGTTGATTATGGCGTACTGCGGATCAAAAGGTAAGGCGTGACTGGCGAAAATGCTCCTCATCTTGCTCAACGCTGTGATGCTCACGAATCAAGCGTCTTACAGGTTCGCCCGTCAATGTCGCTCAGATGGTCGCTTGTGTAGGGCAACAAGTCATCGCAGGTTCGCGTGTGCCGAACGGGTTCCAGGACCGTTCGCTGCCCCACTTCCCCAAGAAGTCGAAAGACCCACCTGCGAAGGGGTTCGTCAGTAACAGTTTCTACACGGGCTTGACGCCCACCGAGTTCTTGTTCCACGCGATTTCGGGTCGTGAGGGTTTGGTCGACACTGCTGTCAAGACCGCCGAGACGGGTTACATGGCGCGTCGGTTGATGAAGGTGAGTGAATGTGGTCCTGGATCGTGCTTATGCATATGGGGCAATGAACTGATCAGAGCGATGTATCGTGACGCAGGCTCTCGAGGATCTTTCGGTCCACTACGACAAGTCGGTGCGTAACTCCGCGGGAGGTATGGTGCAGTTTGAGTATGGTACCGACGCGCTCGACCCAGCCGAGCTGGAAGGAAACGCTCTTCCAGTCGAGTACAACCGGACCTGGCGCCACTCCAAAGCGATTGCCCAACTGCTCGCTGTCTCGAACGTTGCGCCTGACCCCACGCAGCCCGAGATCGACCCAGATGCCGAGCGTGGCATTGCGCCCTTTGAGATGGAGGAGGTGCTGCAGAGTGAAGTTGGGTCGAAGCGGTGGAAGTCGGATACGAACGTGGCGTATATTGCTGAGACGACTGAGTTTGTTAGGGAGAAGATTATCCAGCCTGCTGCGAATCTCAGGGCTTCGATGGGATTGGATGCTGCGCTTGTCAAGCCTGCGGGGTGGGATCCGGATGTACATCTTTACGGAGATGCTGATGGTGAGGTTCTCTTCTGGTTTTTGTAGAGTTGGATCATGAGTTGCTGATACTCTGTTTTCTTGCTTATCCTTCATAGCTGCGTCCCGAGCGGTGCTGGACAACAAGACGAAGATCACCAAGACGACGTTGATGTACTTCCTTCGCACTTGCTACGACAAGTTCATCCGCGCCAAGGTCGAGCCAGGTTAGTGTTCGGAAGTTAAAGCGCTAGTTTCATTGCCATTGGACCAGAAGATTGACTCGTTCTCAATTTCCTCAATTTCAGGAACTGCCGTCGGTGCGATAGGAGCACAGTCGATCGGCGAGCCCGGTACGCAGATGACCTTGAAGACGTTCCATTTCGCCGGATTGGCGTCGATGAACATCACCCAGGGTGTGCCGCGTATCAAGGAGATTATCAACGCGGCGAAGGTGATTTCTACGCCTATTGTGCGGGCTCCTTTGCTGAACCAAGATTCGGAGGCGGCTGCGCGTGTGACAAAGGGTCGGATTGAGAAGACGTTCTTAGGCGATGTGAGTATTTTTTTTCTCCGGCTTATGCTCGTGGAACTTGTAGAGTTTCGTGGGCGGGTTCGATCTGACTGTGCCCGTTTTCTTTTGCAGATTGCTTCGGTCATTGAGGAGGCTTGGACGGAGGACAGTGCTTATGTGCTGGTGCATGTTGATGAGAGGGCGATCAACATGCTGCAGTTGGAGATGACATTGTCGGACATCAAGTGGGCGATTGTCAAGTCGCGGCTGATGAAGTTGAAGGACGAGGTGAGTGTCCAATCGTGACCGCATAATGCATTGATGTGAGGTGCTGATGATTTTGCATGCAATCTTTTTTGCAGCAAATCCACGTCAACGAGAGGGACTTCCTCCTCAAGATCAATATGAACAATGACGACCCGCAGATCTCGTACATCCTCAAGATGTTGCAGCGTGGGTTGCCTCAGATCATCGTGAAGGGTATTCACGCTGCGATTCGGGCTGTCATCACGATTGACAAGGGCAAGCGGCATTTGGGAGTGGAAGGTCAGGGTCTGTTGGACGTCATGGGTACCGATGGTGAGTTTTGCGTATATTCTCGAAGAATGGCAGGTAGCTTATTGGACTCTGACCATGATTCCCTCTTTGAAATGAATAGGTGTCGACTTCAAGACAACGCGGACGAACCATGTGATGGAGATGGAGAAGGTGCTTGGCATTGAGGCTGCTCGAAAGTCGATTTACGATGAGATTCAGGAGACGATGAGGAGTCACTCGATGAACATCGATCCGCGACACGTCATGTTGTTGGCTGATGTGATGACCTACAAGGTGAGTGCTGCTGCGTCTTGATATGTCGTAGGACCTGCACCTTGTGCTGACCATTATCCTCGAACCATATCATTCCATCATAGGGCCAAGTACTGGGTATCACCCGATTCGGAGTGGCCAAGATGAAGGACTCGGTGTTGATGCTGGCTTCGTTCGAGAAGACGACGGATCATCTGTTCGATGCGGCGCTCTTCGGCAAGACGGACGCGATTGAGGGTGTCTCGGAGAGTATCATCATGGGTCATCCTGCGGAAGGGCTGGGCACTGGCTTGTGAGTACTCTCTTATTGTGCTTGCTCTCTACTCTGTCTTCCACCTTCGGCTGATCACCTCTGTTTTCTTCAGACCCGCGCTTATTCAACCAAGGCCCCTCCATCTGCCTCAGCGCCAGCTTCTGTTCGAGGCGGCGGCGTAGAAGAAACCTCGCTCGCGCGAAGGCTTTACGGTTCCCTGTAATTTGTAACAATACTTCTCTTGCAAGATGCAATCGTGTTTGATGTACTCCATACTCCCCAGCATCGTCTTGAGAGCGACGCTGTTCCGGACAGCGCCGAGTGCGGGGAAATTCGGGTTCTCAGCTGGGAGTCATCGATTGAAGCTCGCCTGGAGCCTGGAACTTGAGTCACTGACTTGGCTTGAGCGCTTCCACCACAACTTCCCAGGATTGACAGCTTCGAGGTAAATGCGGACAGCTGCCTTTCTCTTGAACATCACAGCTAAGACGACCTCGCCTCTTCCCAGCCGCAAGATCGCCGCATTCTCACTCCAGCCATCGAGACAGATCGCCATGTCAGCAGCAGCACCAGCAACGGCCGCAAAGGCTTCATCCTCGCGCAAGCCATCGCGAATCGGCCATGCATCCCGCGTCCATGAGGAGCTCAACAAGGGCACCGATGTCTGGACCTTGTTTGGCCAGGGATTCGGACACACCGACAATGTCAATCTCGGCCAGGGCTTCATGAACTTCCCCCCGCCCGAGTACATTCGCGAGGCCATCACCACAGCTCTCACAGACCGGGTCGATGTCCACCACTACGCCCATGCGAAGGGTATCCCTCGTCTGCGGAACGCGATTGCCGACTTCTACAGCTCTTCTTTCCGGAAACCTGAGGATCCTGAGCAAGACGTGTACGAGGCCGGGGAGGGGAAAGATCTGCCTAAGCGCAGGCCGGATGTGGGAACCAAGCTGAACCCGGACACAGATATCGTCGTCACTCCAGGCGCGAATCAGGGCATGTACTGTGTTCTTGCCGCTTTCTTGGAGCCCGGGGACGAGGTCATCACGTTCGAGCCTGCCTTTGATCAGTACCACTGCGAAGCGACCTTCAACAACGGCAAACCCGTCTACGTTCCCTTGATCCCACCCTCTCCCGACGCCGCCTCCAACAAGTCCGGTCCCTCGGGAAACATGCCTTCTTCGAACGACTGGAAGGTCGACTGGGATGCGCTCGAGAAAGCTATGGCCAGCCCAAAGGCCAAAGTCATCATCTACAACTCTCCCCATAACCCTCTCGGCAAAGTCTTCACCGAACCAGAACTCGCCCGCCTGGCTGCGCTGTGCATCAAGTACGACTTACTCGTCATTGCTGACGAGGTGTACGACTGTCTCACGTACGATGGAATCGAGCACATCCGCCTTGCCAACTTTGAGGGCATGTGGGAGCGCACGATTACGATTGGCAGTGCGGGAAAGAGCTTTGCTGCTACCGGTTGGCGGGTCGGATGGTGCATCGGCCCCGCACACCTTGTTCATCCTACATGGATCGTACACGTCCGCATCTCCTTCTGCACCAACCACGCGGCCTCCGTAGGTGGTAAGTATCCTTGCTCTGCCAGCTGGCACAAGAAGTCTTCGTGCTGAAATCCCTGTTTTTTCCTCACATCTAGCTGCCATCGGTCTCGAAAAGGCCGAGGAACACGACTTCTTCCCGACCCAAGTGAAGCAATACGCCGAACGACGCGATATCATCTGCAAAGCACTCGACGACGTCGGTCTTCCCTACAGCTGGCCCGAGGGCGGCTACTTCGTCATGGTCGACAGCACAGCCGTCGAAGTGCCCAAGGACTTCGAACTCCCCGCTGAGATTGCCAAGCGGCCGAAGGATTTCCATGTCGCTTGGTTCCTTGCGTCCAAAATAGGGATCACGACCATCCCCGCCTCGGCCTTCTACAGCGATGAGCACGCTTTTGATGGAGAGGGTTACATCCGCTTCTCCTTCTGCAAGGACGGCGATCTCGAGCGTGCGGCTGAGCGGCTGGAGCGCGTGAGTCTTAATAGCTCTATAGGCTTGCAAAAGTGTTCCTGCTCCGCATCTCACACTTCTTTCTCCCTCCGATTGATACAGCTGAGACCTTACCTCAAGAAGCAGTGAACTCAGCTCTGGATTCACTTCCCCCTAACGTCGCCATGCACAAAGACAGCCATCTGACGGACGACAACTTTTCGGCTTCTGTACGGCACATAGCGCCTGCACGTCTTGCCTGGACAATCGAACAGACGATCTTCCCCCTCGGGGCTGACAAATACAACAGCAGACCATCTCCATATCTTGTCCTCCTCGTGTCGAAGCGAAGAGCCTGCGGGGCCGGGAAACAGTACAATTCAGAGCCGAGAAGAAAGAGGGAACAGAGCAGCAAGAAGGGGAGAGGGAGAAGAAGGAGGGGAGGCATAGAGATCTCTAGCGAAGCCATGAGTGAAAAGTCGGGTGCAAAGAGAGCAAAGCGGTGGAAAGAGAGAAAAAAGGAAGATTCACGAGAGAAAGAGGGAGAAAGAAAAGGGATAGCGCAGGGTTGAGAGGCGAAAATAATGGAGCTATATAGTAGTAAGCAAGTGACAGCGCTTCATGGATATGAGTGTGAGGTAGAATCAGATGCAGCACAGGGGGGGGCAAGAGGAAGAGAAGAAGGGCCTGTTGTAGAATCAGAGGTGGTGGAGGAGGGAGCGGTGAAGGCAAGTAAAGAAAGCGGACCGATGGAAGGAGCCATTAGAAGGAGTGTGGAAGTTTGCCTTTTTGGTATCCGACGAGGCACGAAGGGCCGAGCGAAAAGGGGTGGGTGAAGATCCTGATAGACGCGGAGGAAAGAGATAGTGCATGTCAATAAAACAGAACCCATGGAAAGCAGATAGGACGATATCAGCGACAACGCACCTTTTCCGGAGAGAGTGGAAAGCGCGATGGGCCCTCAGGCCTCAGGACCGAAGCGCATAGCTTCCGAAGCGGGACGACTGCACCAAACCAGGCTTGATCGCCCGACCACGATCCAAGACGCTGATTCCCTTCAGAATCGCAGCAGCATTCAGCGCCTGCTGACGCCGTTGCTCCGCGCACAGACAGCCGCACATCGCACATGCAGGGATCACCGGCGCCGAAGAGTCGTTCGTACCGGGAAGAGCGGTGTATTCCCTCGAGGGCGTCCCATTGACAGGTGAGACTCCCGCAGGGTTGGCAGAGGGCGTCGTAGAGCCCGCCCCGCCCATCTCTGCATCTTCCTCCCCGATCAGACCCAAACCTCCCGCAGCAGCCAGCTCCGCAGCGGCAGCGGCAGTGAAGTACGTATTCCGCAATTCAGCCAATTCAGCCGCGTACTCCATGATCTTGCCCTCCAGCTCCTGAGCGCGTATTTTCCACGCCGGCTGGGGACCGCTGACAACGTTGTTGCTGTTGCTGCTGCTGCTGTTTGACAGACTGCCCGAGGGGTTCGGGAACGTCGGGCCTGATTCGCTCGAAGTGGGAGAAGCGGTCGCAGCGAGTCCGCCGTTAGCGTACTGAACGGCTTGTGAGTCAAAGGCATTGGTTGCATCCGACGTGCGACGCGACATAGCCGCATCCGACGTCCCAGCCCGATCAACGCGCAACGTCTGCTTCGGACTGACACTCCCGCTGCCGCCAGCTGAGCTGACACTGGTCTGCCTCGAAGCCTGGAGTGTGTTACTGGGATCTTTGCCTATTCTGCCGCCGACGATACTGCCCTTCGCATCCTCACTCGCCGCACCGGACGTGAAGGAGGTCATCGACGTCGAGCGCGAATTAGGATGCGTCGCCTCGACCGGTGAGAGGAGGGTGGGACTCTTCGACGCCGTAGGACTCATCGTCATCGTCGCGGCTCCCGAGCCAGCTCCTGTGCTCCCCAAGGACGAAGTCGTCACGTTGATGCGCGTAGAGTTGGAAGCAGAGGAAGACCCCGCCTCCGACAAAGTAGGATCGAGCAAATCCGCAGAAAATCCAGACAGCATAGAGCTCATCGGCCGAAGCTTGAGCGCAGGAACCGCAACGCTCAACCCGCCGCCCCCCCCTCCTCCACCCACGCCCAATCCTCCTCCCAAGCCCGAACTAGAATTCGACCCGCGCGCAGACACATCCGGCGAGACCATGAATTTAGGAGGAGGCGGAATACCCATCCCGTTACTTCCGCGCGCAGACGAACGACGACTTTCTTCGTCGCCCAAGCTCGTCACGCCCCGGCCCTCTTCAACGGACCCGTTCCGCTGCCCAGGCACAGGCGGCGCATCCCCTGACCGATCCTTGTTGAACATGCGCAAAAAGCCACCGCTCTTCTTGTTCTTGATCACCTTCCCACCAGCGATGGCACCATGCGGACCCGCGTGCTGGTGCGACTCGCCATAGTCGTCCTGAGGTCCCATTCCGACATGACTTTGAGATGCAGAAAGAGGGAGACCTCCGCCAGAGGGATTCGACTGAGAACGCGCCATGCCCGAAGGAATCGAATTCGAATTCGAGTTCGAGCTAGCCATCGAACTATCCGAGAACGGCGGTCCATTCGTCATAGCAACCGAAGAAGGCCCAGGTCCAGGTCCGCCTTTCGCCCGCACAGCTCGTGCATTCCGCTCTTCACGCTCTCGCGCCTGATTCGCACGCGCTTCTTGAAGCGAGATCAGCTTGTACGGTACGCCTTCCGCCTGACCCGGCCGAGGGAAATTCCCAAGCGAGGGACCTTGCCCGCCTTCGCCCGTCGAAGCTGCTTGTGCCTGCTCTTCAGATTGGTCGGCGGCACTTGAAGGAGCCGTCAAGCCGAGCGCGCCCGCTGCTGAGGGAGCTACACCACCCATCCCACCTCCTCCTGCCCCACCTACAGGAGTTGGAGAAGCGTATCGCTCCAACCCAACCTTCGTCGCAGAATTCAACCCACCACGACTACTCGTCGACGCGAAACTTTGGTTGAACTCCGTAATAGTTTGCGAACTATCGCTGGCCGAGATCCCAGAGGATGGGCCGAGTGTTCCTGAAGCAGAACTACCAGTGGACGAAGCAGCGATACTGCCGAGTCGGCTGGCCGTAGGCGAAGTAGGCATACGTGACCTCCCAAACCCCGAACCAGCGGAAGCAGATGAACTCGGTCCTCCACCAACAGGACTGAACGGCCCTGCCCCACTCCCCGGACCAGTTCCCATCCCCAAACTGGTCGTCCTCGGACTGAGCGTCATAGGTTTCCGCCAATCGTCCTCGCCCGGAGTAGAAACAGAAGACCTATCTCCATTCGCAAGCGACGTCAAAGGTCCACCCCCGCCTCCAAACCCATCACCCGTACCCGACCTCCACACAGGAGCAACTCCACCAACATTCATCGTCCCTCCCACTCCCGGTCCTCCCACCGCACCAGGCGAACCGACAATAGACCCAGACCGAGGAGGCTGAAGCATAAGAGTCTTCAACCCAGGACCCACAGAACTGCTCGTATGCGCCGTCGTACTACTACTTGACCGCTGTCCTCCTCCTCCTCCTCCGCCAGCGCTGGCCGAGCTAGGACTCACCATCACGCCATCGTCGCCGCTCTGCCGGATCGCACTGCTGTGGCTGTGGCTCATCAGGGGCGGCAGAGGTGGAGATGTCGCGCTTCGGGGCGAGTACGAGATGGGCGATTGGGGCGCGGAAACGGATGTTCGGCCCGCCTTCGCCTGTGGCTGTTGTTGCTGAGTGGTATGGCTATGACTATGGGACTGATGTCCCTGTCCCTGGCTCTGTGTTTGATGGGTTGACGTCTGGGATGGGAGATGACCATGGCTATGACTATGAATCGCACTATGCGGATGAGATCCGGAGGAGATGGAATGCGGGTACGCAGGCGACGTCGCAGCACTCTCATCATGCGACAGGCCCGTCGATCCAGATCCACGATAAGCACTGGACGGGTTCGTCCGTCTCGGATCGTCCAAACTCGCATTCGCCTGACTATCCCGATTCGGCCCAACCGCACCAGCATTCGTGGCCGGAGCCGTCGTCCCGCTCGAAACGCTATTACCCAACCGGAGCGCCTTGACGAACTTGGACTTCTTCCCAACACTGGAGGGAGCCGATACCGAGCCTGTTGCACCAGAGCCGGACGGCGGGCCAATGCTGTTGTTGCTGCCGCTGTTGCTGTAAGCCGCAGGTATCCCCATAGGCATCCCTGGCGGAGCACCCCCAGAGGACGAAGATCCCAATCCAAGTCCCTTCAGCACACCCGCTGCCGCAGCACTCGAGATGCTCTTCGTACGCGACCGCGACGCGTTCGAAGCCGTATTGGCCGTCGAAGCCGATCCGTCCCCAAAGGAAGTCCGGAAACCCGAGCTGGTCGTGTTCGAGTTCGAATCAGTGTATTCCGAGTCTGCTCCGGGTTGCTCATACTTGTGAGAGCCGTAATCGCGCGAGGGACGTCCGAAGAAGTTCGTCGTATTCTGGTCCTTGGAGGACGGCTGTGGTAGGCCCCCTCTCCTAACATCCGACGAATCGCGGTCGCGTATATCCGTACTTGGCCTCTTCGAGAACGGATTGAAGCTCCCACCACCACCGCCGCCGCCAGTACCCGCACTGCCCGTCCCACTAGGCCTGCCCGGGCCAATGTCACCATCATCATCAGCCCCAAGCTCCCAGGGCGCCGGAGCATTCTTCTTAAGTTTGGGCCCCATTGCCGAAAGACGCTTGTTCGCCGCAGGCCCACCGACAGCATCTTCCTCCCTGAGTACAGCCGAGAGTTCTTCCTCCTCTTGAGCTTCAGCCTCTGCGTAGGAGAGCAGAGGTCGACGCGCGTTGCTGCTGGGGATGGGCGGGGGTCGCAAGCCCCGATTGCGGAAGGCATTCAGCGCTGCTGCCGAGGGAGCGGAGAGAGTCGACGAGGATGTATTGCCAGCATTGATCGTCGGCATGCTTCCCTTGCGACCTTCGACCGCAGCTGGCAGGGGAGGCATAGGGGGTATCGGAGAGCCCTGCGAGTCAGTCGTTCGCCATTCTCGGGGACTGTTTCCATGTCCAGCGCGGGTATCGTCGTCCATGTAGCTATACATGCTCGAACTTTCAAAGCTGTGACGTGGTGGACCGCTGTTAAACTCGTCTGAGAGTGGACTCGGGAGGGAGTACGGGCTCTGAGGGGTGCTATGACTCTGGTTGAGCTGAGAAGAGCGCGAGTCCTTCTGGGCCGTTCGTGCTGCGGATGTAGAGGCTGATGGGCTCGGGACAGCGACTGCTTCGGCGGCCGAGACCAATGCTGCATGTGGAAGCGGAGGCATGGGTGGTGCCCCGGCGCGTCTCCGGTTGGCTGCGGTGGAAGGGTGGAGTGCACCTTTACCAGCCCAGATGGAAGAACTGACCGAGAAGGGCCGTGCAGCGCCAAAGGTGGGAGAAGTAGGCGAATCGACACTCTGCCGTGGTGATGATCCCGAGTGAGAAGAGGACGAGGAGGAGTAGGATGACTGTCTGGCTGGCATGCCACCGGCCGAAGAAGCCGCGGCAACGGCTGCCGCAGCTGTTTGTATCAGGGTCTGACCGGGCCCAGATCCCGAAGCGTTGCGGGAGGAGGACAAGTTCGGACTTGGAATAGGCTCATTTGGATCTCCATAGACACTATCAGCGTCGGTAAAATGATCATCCCCTTCATCTGCGCTCGCCCTCCCGCTCGTCCTCCGACTGGAAGGTGCATTCAGCCGATCTCGAACGGGGGATGCGCTGTATTGATGGTTCCAGGAGGAGGAGGATGAGGAGGAACCTCCGTCCTGTATGGTGTATGATGGCACGCGCTTAGGGGGCGGCGCAGGAGGTGGTGGATGGGTTGGCATGCGGGGCAGGTGCTGTGCTGATGCTGCGTGTGCCGACATACTGCCTTTGTTTCGCGATTGACCGCGCGCTTTCGGAATCGAGTGTGAAATTCAGGGGTGTCTCTGAGCGCGTGGATTGCTGAGGCTGGAAGAAAGCGGCAGTACGGAGGGTGAGCGGTGAGCTATGATGATGAGAAGAGATGCATTCTTGGGGGGAGTGCTCACCTTTGATAACCCTTGCCTCCCTGGTCAGAAATGGTGAATTGAGGTGGTCCTCTGCCTCTGTCTGCCTACGCGGGTGTTGCTGGCTGGAGGAAAGAAGTGATAGTCGAGGGTTGCGAGCGAGCGCGCGCGTGGAGATGTATGCGCGGTGTTGAGGGATATGCGAGTCTTGCGGAGGTCTTGCCTGAAGAATGTGAGGTTCGTTCGGTTGGCTTGCTTCGGCGTTTGTAATTTTCTGTGCAAGCTTCGGCCGCTTCTCCCTCCCCCTGTTTTTCTCTTGGGTGTGATTCCGTTGGATCTTGACGAGCCTCGAGGCGCGCGCGTTTCGACAAGAAGAGAGATGAGATGGTCGCTGCTGGGCAGGAATGAATGCGAGCAGTAACAAAGGTGAAAGGGAAGCGCGTGTCAAGAGGAGAGGAGACACGCGAGTGGTGAGTGAGTGAGTGAGTGGGCCGAGGTTATGTAAATGTGGACGTGAAGAAATTTGTAATGAAAAGTTGCATCACGTGGTTGCTTTGAATACAACTGCTGCCGGCGGTTCTAAACAAACAGCCGCCTGCCGCTTATCTTCACTCCCACTCACCTTCATCTTCCCACTCACCTTCACCTTCTTTACATCTTACCCGGACACGTGTTCGATGCCAGCAAACACCATTTCTCGAACGACATCGATTCCAGAATCCAGAACTCATTCCCACTCAGCACAGTCAGCAGAGTGTCTTCGCTTCCCTCTTTACTCTTCACGCTTCTCCCGCTCATCCTCCTCCTTCAGCAAATCCAAATGATGATGTCTACCCGGAACCTGATTCCAATCCGTGTCGTCCTCTTCGACGCCTTTGACACCCTCGCTCGTCCACGCAAACCACCTCACATTCAATACGCAGACGAAGCCCGGGCTCATGGACTCAGCTGGTCATCAGCAGCAGCGGCGGGCGGGTCGAGGCAGAAGGAGGCAGAGGAGAACGAGGCGATAGCGAGAGCATTCAAGCAAGGTGAGAATTCACATTTACAATTCATTCATCCATTCCCATTCCCGAAGTGCATCTCATTCACTTCACTTGCTGAGGGCGAAAGAACCAGATAGACAGGAAGAGCGAACGGCCACAGTTCTCATGATCCCTGCTGACTCTCTTTTCCCCTTTTGCTCCGCTCACTCAATTCCCTTCGCACAGCCTTCAAACAGACCCTCATCGAACATCCCAGATACGGCCTCAACACCGGCCTCCAGGATCCGTCAACATGGTGGACCCTCCTGATCGAACGCACCTTTTCCCTCCTGTCCACTCCCATTCCCCCCACACTCACAACGGCCATCCTATCACGGTTCGCCTCCTCCAAAGCATACGAGCTCTTTGACGACGTCTTACCCGCCCTCTCCGCTCTTCAAAAGCAAGGCAACGTCAGCGTGGGACTAGCGACGAACTCAGACGCTGCCATCGTACAAGCATTGGTTCAACTCGGACTGGAGAGCTATATGAACCTCTCCCTCTCTCCTTCCTCAGATATGGATCCAAGACCGCCCCCAACACTCTCATACACCTCCCCCGCCGAAAAACCAGACCCAATGTTCTTCCTTCACGCCTGTCAACGCGCGAAGATCCACATACCACAACAGGCTCTCTATGTAGGTGATCAGCTACACGAAGATTATTGGGGAGCTAAAGATGCTGGGCTCAGAGCACTTTGGTTGAGGAGGCGAGGGGGTGAGTCGAATCAGCCTCTATCGCGAGGGGGAAAGCTGGGTCGGGGTGACGATGGCGCCGAGGAAGGGGAAGAGGTGGGCAGCTTGTTGGATGTTGTGGATTATGTTGCTCGCATCAATTCTCAGGCCGAAAGAGGTTGACCATGTACGAGGATGTAGGTAATAGATGACTTTTGTGACTGGAATGAAAAGGGTGACGGACAGATCACGTGAGCCCAAACCACCGACGTCAGCCTTTTGAGAAGATCCCATGAACCAGAGAATCACCACGACATCCAGCCTATCACACTCGCATCCAACAACACCATGGCACTCGTACAAAAACAAGAGGAAGGATCAGGTGTGTAGACCTTTGACCATCCATCGATCTGGGATGATCACTTACGCACGAAAAGCTCACCCTTTCAAAACTACTATTTCTGGTTTACAGTCATCCTCCAGACTTCGATGGGAGCCATCACCCTCGAACTCTACTGGAAACATGCTCCCAGGACCTGTACCAAGTGAGTGTCGTACAATATGTGTTGAAAATTTCCGAGCCCCCAACGCTGACTCACGAGGTTGGCCCTATCTTTCTCGTTCTTCCAGTTTCTATCAATTGGCGAAGAGGGGATACTATAATGGCGTGGTATGTGCTCGATCAGGTCAGATGTTCCCTGCAGAGTCAACTTGGCTGAACATCTTCAAATCCTTTTCCTTGTTCAAACACAGATCTTCCACCGGTGAGCATTCGGAACGAGGTTTCTCATGACATCAAATGATAGCCCGACTTACAGTACTCTTTCCGCTCTACTCCTTCTGCCCCC
>RDSH01000060.1:25256-70548 GCA_009428295.1 Tilletia walkeri
CCCCCCCCCCCCCCCTTTCTGCCTCCTCCCCCTATCTCCACGACACTGTTCACCACTCTCACTCTACTCCCCTACTTCCTCTCTGACGATCTTTCTTCACATCCCCTCCTCAACCCCACAGGATCATACCCGACTTCATGGTCCAAACCGGCGACCCAACCGGCACAGGCCGAGGCGGCACCTCAATCCACGGGACCCCCTTCCCCGACGAAATAACCCCCTCCCTACGCTTCACAGGCGCCGGAATCCTCGCCATGGCCAACTCAGGTCCCAACACGAACGGCTCTCAATTCTTCCTCACGCTCGCTCCGACGCCGTTCTTGGATCGGAAACATAGTATTTTTGGGAGGGTGAGCGATGGGATGGGGGTGTTGGGGAGGTTAGGGCGTGTGGGGACTGATGGGGAGGATCGGCCGAGGGAGGAGGTCAAGATTCTTAAGGCTGTTGCTGTACCTGCTGGGGAGGGGGAGGGGGAGCAATGAGATGTCCCAAGGTGTCTGTCTCTCGATCTCTTTGCCGGGCTTCTTCCCGTCCTTCCAAGTTCGAATCTTCGTGCGGAAAAAAGCAGAGAAACTGACCGACCACCTCGGTAAAAGCGTGTAAGAACCGAAGTTTGCAGAAGGAAGACTGGTGCAGTGCCTGACTTACAAGATCGTCGATCTGGATCCGACGGTCGGTTTCATTTCACCCACCTTCCACCCAAACCAAAAAGTTCCAAGGTGGGGCTCACAGACAGACAACAGCGTGGACAGCATCGACGACGGCATTCAGCAGGACCACCATCAACCACTCTCATTCTCACTCCCAGTCCCACTGCCTTCCCACCACAGCATACTCTACAGCCATGTACTTCTCTCTCTCCCCACAGCCATCATCTAGGCCATCAAGATCATCATCCTCCTCCCTCCTACCATCAACCACCGTGCTCCTCACCCTCGCCACAACCATCCTCGCCCTCTTCGCCCAACCGGCATCAGCAGGGTTCGACTTCAAGATCTTACCGGACAAGTGTCCCAAGGTTAACATCCAACTCACCACAGGTGTCCTCGATGGATCCTCCTCGGCCACATCTTTCAACTTGACCATTGCCAATCTGCCCCCGCAAGGTTCATTCATCGCTCCTCCTCCGTTCTACTCGGCGCAGATCGCGTTGGACAACAGCGCGTTGGTGTTCAATCAGGCGACGGATAAGGGTTACTTCTTCAACTTCTCGTTGGGGAACCAGTACGCGAACCAGAACATCCGCAGCGTACTTGTCAATGTGAGTGTACCCCCGCAACAGCTGCCCTCTCTCTGCAAGTACTTACCTATCCTTTGATATTTTACCCAGGCCACTCTTCTCGACCTGAACAACAAGCCCCTCAAGAATCTCCTCGGACAGCTGTATCAAAAGAAGACGCTGCTCGACCCCCTCTGCAAGACCTCAGGCACAGGAAACGTCCTACCCACCGTCTCCGGCATTCCCGGCTTCATCAACCCCACAGCCACATCCACCTCCACACCCGGCTCCGCAGGTTCCGACGACTCGAACAGCGGAGAGTCCAAGGGACCGGACACGAAGCTCATCGTCGGACTTGTGGTGGGTATCGTGGGTGGGGTGTTGTCGTTGGTTGTGGTGGGTGTTGTGTTTTGGAGGAAGAGACAGGTTAAGGCGGGGAAGAGGAGGGAGTTGAACCCTTATGCTGCTGATCATATGGGTTCGGGTGCGAGGGAGTGGAAGCCCGTCAACTGAGGGACGCGTTCTTTCCCTTCTCGGTCGGTCGGTCGGTTGCCTCGCGCAGGATGCGAGGGCTGCTGACTTTGGAGGAGGAGGTGCGATGCGTCGAAGGAGGGCAAGCACCAACTCGCGCTCGAGCCGCGTTCGGTTCGCATTCAATCCTCGAAAAGGATCGTTCATACATCATCAACATCCCTCTACTCCCGACTGGCAACGTTCGTCCTCTCCTCTCGTCTCCTTGGACGGCGCACTTATCCATACTCTTCGATCCGGTCCCTTCGGTTTCTCGCCTCCACTCTACAACTCCCAGTCTCACAACTCTGCTGTACATTCGTTGCTCTTCTCATCTAGCCCTCACTCATTTGTGCATACACTCCGAAGGAACAGAATCAAAGTCGTCTTTTTGAATTGAGGAAGGGATGCCAACCGTGCGAGAGCGCGTGCGAGAGTGAATTTGGATCAGGGGATCGAAGGGTTTACGGGGTGAATGTGGGGAGTGGAATACAGTGTCTTGAAATCTGGTTCCGATGAGAAGGGTGGGAGGACATATTGATTGATGCTGCGTGTTACGTCCAACGCGCCTGCATAGGAAACGACATTGAGTCAGCAGCTAGAAGGATCTCGCCGAGAAGGAACAGTCGGACTACTCACTTAGTAAGTGATCATCCTCACAGGGGCCTGGTCACGTTCGTTGTCCTGAAGCGCTTCGATTTCGCGACTCATCCGGTCAACCTTGCTCTGGAGGAGCCGGACCGTGCTCTCGAGCAGCGTGACTTGCAGAGGAAGGGCGGGATCGACCGGGTTACCCGAGTTGTTGATTTGAGCGGAACCACCATTGATGTTGAGATTGATGTTACCCTTCACACCGTTTAGGGTCACAGTTGCGTTGGTAGCGTTGATATTGATAGTCTGAGCCTGCGAAGTCTTCGCGGCCTCCTCGCCTTCCGACCCAGAGGTGGAGTGGACCTGGGAGTTAGGCTCGGAGGCGTCTCCATCGTTGTTTGCGTCAGCGGTAGGGTCGATCTGGACGCGCTTTGCAAGTGGACCGGCCTCCTCGGAAGCGTTTCCCGCCTCGAACTCGTCAGCCTTGCGCTTCTGAGCCGTTGCATTCGGGTTTGGCATGCACTTGACCATGTTGAAAAGAGAGAGAGTATGTGATGAGGTGTGTGTGTGTGTATGTATATGTGTGTGTGTGAATGAGAGAGGTGTTGGTGGTGGAATGCTCAAAGGGAACGAGATTCGAGCTTCGAGAAGATCCAAAAAAAGTGTTGTTCTCGGCGACTCAAGTGTTGTTCTTTTACGCGTTAAAGCGCGTCGCGTGGCAGTTTCCGATCACGTGCACAAACAACCTCACACCGTTTCCAGTTTCTTCGAGTGACGATGCGCGCATGGAGCAGCTCACACACTCAGCTCCACAACCACCTCGACAACGACAACGACGTCCATCACTCAGCAGCATTACACACAGGGCATTCATAGATAGAGCACAGCGCAGCATCCCAGCAACACCATGTGAGTAGCGCTGCTCCCCCGTCATGCCATCCATCTCCTTTCCATCGCACTAACAACATCTAACCCTCCTCATCTACTCCTCTCGACTTACCCAGGGCGAACGCAAACTTCCTCGACGTGAGTACATCATCCCTGTCCTCCTTCGTGATGAACGGCGCGCTCGCGCACGATCCACATCATCCGAACTCCGAGCTGACCTGTAGCCCCCTCTTACCCCAATGCTTTACCATCCATCCATCCAACCCCCTCCACAGAAAGGAATCGAGATCGTGCAAAAAGCCATCGATGAAGATGTCAAACAGAACTACGTCGAAGCGTACAAGCAGTACCAGAACGCACTCGAGTACTTCATGATGGCCCTCAAATGTGAGCCCACCTACACTACTCTCGCCCATCCAACTCCGCTTCCCTCGCATGCTGACACACTCTCCTCCTCTTGTTCCAGACGAGAAGAATGACAAGCTCAAAGAACTCATCCGGAATAAACTGGTCGAATATCTCGATCGGGCGGAGAAGTTGAAGGAGCACCTCGCCAAGTCGCAGGAGACCAAGGGGAGGCGAGCTGTTGGAGCTAACGGGGGCGAGTCGGGCGTGGGTGGGTCGGGAGCTGGTGGGAAGTGAGTATAGCATTTCTTGCTGAAGGGTGTGGTTGAATTTCCTGGCTTGATTCGCTGATCTTTTCTGCGGTCTCTGCATCGCTTCTGTAGAGATGACGATGATGGAGTCGACCCTGAGACGAAGAAGCTTCGCGCTGGGTTAAGCAGTAAGTCCTACTCCGCACCTTGGTACATCCCTTCCAGGGAGGCAAACAGTAGTACTGAACGCACGTATCTATTCAACTCATTCCCCGCTGCGCAGGTGCCATTCTCGCCGAAACACCCAACGTCAAGTGGGACGACGTAGCCGGCCTATCAACAGCAAAAGAAGCCCTCAAAGAAGCTGTCATCCTACCCATCAAGTTTCCCCAACTCTTCACGGGCAAGCGGACACCGTGGAGGGGTATCCTGATGTACGGCCCACCAGGGACGGGTAAGAGTTTCTTGGCGAAGGCTGTGGCTACGGAGGCGAAGAGTACCTTCTTCAGTGTTTCGAGTTCGGATTTGGTCAGCAAGTGGATGGGCGAGAGTGAGAGGTGAGTCTCAAGGAATGCCTGCGCAGGGCTTCTGATCCCTTGCCAACCTACTGATGTGTTAAATCCTTTTGCTTTATCCGCTCGCGACCAGATTGGTCAAGCAACTGTTCGCTATGGCGCGAGAAGCGAAGCCGTCCATTATCTTCATTGACGAGGTGGACTCGCTCTGCGGAACGCGTGGGGAGGGCGAATCGGAGGCTAGTCGTAGAATCAAGACGGAGTTCTTGGTGCAGATGAATGGTGTAGGGAACGACGAGACGGGTGTTCTTGTGCTAGGCGCGACAAACATGTGCGTACCTTTTTCCTCCTTCGAGATGACGCGTACAAGAAGAGATGGAACTGAACCCCTGCGACGCGCGTACAAAATCTCTCCACAGTCCCTGGGCGCTCGACCTTGCCATCAAACGTCGCTTCGAAAAACGAATCTACATCCCGCTACCAGACCTCGAAGCGCGCAAACGAATGTTCGAGCTGAACGTAGGTACCACTCCCTGCGCTCTCACCAACCGGGATTACCGTGGACTGGCGGAGAAGACGGAGGGATATACGGGTTCGGACATCTCTGTGCTCGTGAGGGATGCGTTGATGCAGCCGGTGAGGAAGGTGTTGGGAGCTACGCACTTCAAGAAGGTCGTTGCGCCTGTGAAGCCTCCTTCGGCTGCGTTGTTGAATGGCGGCAGCGGTGGGAGTGGGGGGGATGATGAGGTGTCGGAGGTGGCTGCGGCACCGGCGGTAGATCCTAATGCGACGAAGGAGTATTTGACGCCTTGTTCGCCTGGTGATCCCGAGGCTCAGGAGTTGACGTGGACGGATGTGCCATCGGAGGATTTGCTTGAGGTGAGTTCCTTGCCTTTGTGCTTGCTTTTCTTGACTTTATGCTGACATGACGATTTTGGATGATCTGTCCCAGCCTCCGTTGGTGATGAACGACTTTTTGAGGGCGATTCAGCAAGTGCGGCCGACGGTGACTCCTTCTGACAGTGAGTCTCGCTGTTACGACTTCTGTTACATTCTGGCCGCGACGGTTGACTGAGATGCTATGCGTTTTTGATTTACAGTCGAGAGACATGTTGCCTTTACGAACGAGGCTGGCGTGGAGTGAAGGGACGGCCGGATGGCATTTGGATCTTTTACTTCTCTACCCTTGGACGGACGACGGCGCTTCGAGGATACACGCCCGCCTCCCCGCCTCCCGGATTGTCCTCCCTTGTTCAAGCTTGACCTCAACCGCGAGGGGGAGGACACCTCTCCGTCCATCTTGTACTTTTCCCCAATCCGGCTTCTTTCCCCTCCTCGACCTTTGTTTTCACCCTATACAAAGACACGGCAAATTGGGGCCATTTTCTTCCCCTCCACACCATCCGCTTCACGTGATGACAAAGTTTATCAAATTGGGGAATTTCTGATTTGGATGATATCATTCTGTTCAACCCTTCCCCCAATCGCCATCCCCTCCGCCCATCGCCCGACGCCCTTCATGAGTTCCCATTTGGGGGGAAGGGGAGGAGGTCTCGATGGCAGCAGGAGCAGGAGCAGCGTATCGTGCGCTCTGGAGGGTATGTCGCGCGCTATCACTGGAATGATATGACGAGGGAATTGAATGATGTTGGCGTGGGCGGGTGGGTGAGATGGAAGAGCGGGGAATACTTTGCCTTTTCGCTGGTATAATGGGCTAGAGATGTTTCCTGCCTTGGCGCGATTAGACACACGCTTGGGAAAAGGCAGATGGGGTGCCCGGGGTTGGCCAGATTATGCTGTGGGTCGAGGTCGTGTGAGTGTGTCCGCTGCATACATCGTCCCCCCCCCCCCCCCCCCCCCAAATCGAAAAGCGAGGAGGTTCAGAATCAGCACCGCTTTTGGCTGGAAAGATAGAATATAACGGCCTCTATCTTCTTGTTTATCTACTGGCTGCTTCACTCTGCCTGTGCTGCGGTGTGGGTTGGTTGGTTCCTTCTCAAATAAACAAGCCTCTTTCCCATTCTCATCTCCTGCCGCTTTCCAGTCCCCGACTACTTCCTTCTGTACGACGTCGACCATCACCTCCTCATAGAAAGTTCTTCTTCTTCTTCTTCTTTCTCTCTCTCTCCCTCCTTCCCTTCCTTCCCCTTCTTAGACCCCATTCGATCGAGCTCAACCTCGAATCAACGGGCGTCTCTCTCTCTTCCCCCCATACATCTCTCTCACTCTCAGCTTTCAACATCGCTTCACAGTCACCCCCCAAAGCATTATACCATCACACACACTCACAAACCCCCAAAAATGTCTGCCATGCTCGTCACACCGCAGGCACCACACCATCTCCCATCATCAGCATCAGAAAATGCAACCGATGCAGAGCTTCGACAACGTAAAACCAATGCGGCCGTCGCTGCCGTAGCCGTCGCTGCTGCTGCTTCTGCTGCTCAAGTCCCTGAAGCTGACCAGGTTGAGGATGAGTATGACAACGAACAGCGCGCGAGGGATGGCAAGCCTCTCATGGGCAGACTCAAGGACGGACGACGTGAGTGTTGTTGTATTTCGGATGGCGTTTGAAAGGTTTCTTTCGTCCTAACACTTGCATTTCTCTTCAAACAGAGTTCGAAGTGCCCAGCACCCCGGACATGCTCACCTCCATCTTTGACCCCCGACAAGCCAAGACACCCCTCGACGTCCTCACCCTGGTCTCCCTTGCCGCCCAGATCGTCATCTACTTCGTCACCTCACGCCAACAGGCCCAAGCCTTCTTCCTCGTCTACTTCCTCTTCTGGCGCGCCGCCTACAATGCTGGGTTGGGCTGGGTCTTGAATGCACAGAGTAAGAAGGGCTGGTTGGTTAGTTTTGTTGATCGGAGGGGATGGTTGGATAAGGAGAGGTGTCCTAAGACGCGGGAGTGGATCAAGCAGCAGTTGGAGGTGAAGATGCGTTCCGACTATGACTTTGAGGTGAGTTTTCTTCTTCTTCTGTTGTCTTTCTCGTCTAGTTGCTGACAATGTTTCTTCCTAAATTAGGCCCTTCCCAACGAGTACAACATCTGGCTCCTCTTCCGATCCATTGTCGATGTCATCCTCCTCAACGACGTGAGTTCTTCCTACCCGCCTGAGATCAAAGAGTCTCGACATCTTTCCTGACAATACAATCCTCTTCACCAGTTCGTCGCCTACTCGCTCTTCGCCTTCTCGTGCACGCGCTTGCCCGAGGGTCACTCTGGCTGGGCTCACATCGGTCGCTGGGCGCTCGGCTGGACTCTGATCGCATTCAACGCATGGGTCAAACTCGACGCTCACCGCGTCGTCAAGGACTACGCCTGGTACTGGGGCGACTGTTTCTTCCTCTGCCTCCAACAGCTCGTCTTTGATGGAGTCTACAACCTCGCCCCGGACCCAATGTACAGCATCGGCTATGCGGGATACTACGGTCTCTCGCTCTGCTCGGCTAGTTACGCCGTCTTCTTCGTCTCCCTGGCGGCCCACTTCTCGCAGTTCTTGTTCTTGCAACTGTTCGAGTCGCCTCATATTGCCAGGACTTACGGCGAGGGCTCGTCGATTGGGGCTTGGGCGAGGAAGGTTGCTGAGCGGATTCGCCAGCGATTGTGCTGAAATTTTCCCCCAACTCTCCCGTCTTGGAACGCGACCTCCCCTGGGTTCAAGATTGTCCTTTGCCCTCTCCTCTCTCCCGAAGAGAAGGGCCTTATGCACACGTCAAAGCTCAGCAAGAAGGATCATTTCTCTCGTTCAGTGACTCCCCGCCCCGCCCCTCCAAACGTCAGAACGAAGCTTCGTCTGTGGCCTGTGCCTATCAAAAAAGTTCTGTAATTCTCTTCTTTCTCCCATGCGAACAAAATCATAACTCACACATCAAACAACACAGCAAGCTTCGCCCGCCTCTTTCACACCTTCCAAAAGCAGCGGTAAGCGGGACGTCGAAGTTGTTGATGGACCGAACCGATGGAGAACCTTCGCTGCTGGAGCGGATCCGAAATGAAGTGTTCCATCTGTCGATCATTTTTCAGCCGAGTGAAGTCAGCTGTTTCAGAAGATTGTGAAGTTCGGCGTGGTGGGGTACCTTCTTTCGTTCCCTTCCCCCCCAATCCTCACCTGTTTACCTTTACCTTACACCTTCCTATACTCGCCGAGGTCCTTTCTCTCTCTCCCCTCTCAAGCCTCAAGTAGTGCGCCGCTGAGAGAGCAGTTAGATCGAGAAAAAGAACTCGTTACGTATGGCCAACATGCGTACCCGTCGCGCTGCAGCGTCGCCAAACGGAGAGTCCACCGACTCATCCAACACAGCCATTTCTTCCATCGACTCAACACCTCTGCCTCCCTCCTCTCTGAACGGCAATGGAAATGGCAAGCACTCAGAAGAGACGACTTTCAAGCATGGCTACCTCCATCCGGACCTTGCGGATCCATCCATTGTGACGGCTCAGAAGAAGGAGCGCGCGGTCGTCAAGCATGTTCCGGGCATTGTCATCAGTGAGAAGGGAAGGGAGCAAGACAAGAAGCTCGATGCGCATTACGAGTGAGTATTGGGTTTCCCCATGGCCCCTCTTATGGCCCTAGAAATGAGCTGACTGGTTCGATCAACGCGTTTTTTTTTCATAGGTACGAGTTCGGAGGTCCGCGCGGTGTCATCATGCTCATGACCTTCTTCCCGCTCCTCATGTACTACCTCTGGATCTGTCTATGGTTTTACGACGGAAAGTTGGTCGTGCCTTCCGGGTTGGACGACATTTTGCCCTTCTTCAAGCGCATGGGCATGCACGTTTACCAGGTACGTGTTGTGTTACCGCGTCTGCATCTCGCCGGGCGCGCTTCTTGGAGAGTTGAAACTGACGCGATTCCTCCTTTTTGAATAGGACGCGTTCCCTACACCTCGCGCACTCGGTGGCTTCGGCGGCCTCATGCTCTTCCAATTCCTCCTAGCCGTCTTCATGCCCGGTTTCTACCAAGAAGGTCTTCCCGTCCCTTCGCTCGGCTACAAGACTCTCACCTACAAATGCAACGCCCTCTCCTCCTTCTACGCCACCTTAGTCGTCTACGCCGCCCTCCACATCTCGGGCGTCTATCGGCTGACGACGATCATCGAGCATTTCGGGGAGTACATGACTGCGAGCATGATTGCTGGTTGGGGTGTCAGTTTGGCGACGTACTTGGGTGCGGTCTGGACGAAGACTACCCATCGGATGAGTGGGAACGCCGCGTATGATTTCTTCATGGGTGCCGCGTTGAACCCGCGCATCGGGGAGGTCGACTTGAAGATGTGGGCGGAAGTCAGGATTCCTTGGGTTTTGCTGTTCCTCATCTCGGTCAGTGGCGCGTGCAAGCAGTAGTAAGTTACGATAACTTTGTTCCCAAGTTCGACGCGTTTTCCAGCCTCGGAGTGACTGACAGGCCTTTCTTCTGTCCGGAAATTAGCGAGGTTTACGGATATGTTACGCCCAACATGGCTTTCATGGTTCTCGCCACGGGTCTCTACATCAACGCCTGCGCTAAGGGCGAGGAGTGCATTCCTCAGACTTGGGTACGTAGTGCTTATATTTTACGAGAGTCGACCTCAACTGATTGTCATCGCTCACTCCTCTCTCACCCTCGTCGCGTCTAACAGGACATGTTCCATGAGAAGTGGGGCTGGATGGTGAGTTCATGTCAACGCGTCGAAGTTGGACGCGTCGCACTTTCAAGACGCGTCTTGGAAGCTGCCAAATCTGACTTACGCGTGTGATTAACCCCTCCTTTCGCCTCTCCCATAGGTCATCTTCTGGAACTTCTCCGGCGTGCCATTCACATACTGGTACGTCGTTACGTATCCTGCTTTGCCCAAGAAGCCCTTCTGACAAAATTTACATCCCTCCCCTCCGCGCGTGATCCGTGACTCGCAGCTACTCGATCGTCTACATGGCCGCCCACCCCCCACACGTGTACCGCTTCTCCCTCCCAGCCTACATCCTCCTCTACACAGCCTTGATTACAGCGCACTGGATCTTCGACTCCTCCATGGCTCAAAAGTCACGCTTTAGGATGATGTTGCAGGGCACCTATATGGTTCGGTGGACGTTCCCTCAGTGGCCTTGGTCGACTTTGAAGAACCCGCGGTACTTGCAGACGTCGCATGGGAATGCGTTGTTGATTGATGGCTGGTGGCAGTTCGTGAGTTTTTTCTTCTTTTTTTTCTAATAGTAATGTGAAGAGCATGCGATGAGAGAGCTGATAATCTTCTCCTTGTTTTCCCATCGTAATGTAGCTCCGCAAGCCTAACTACACCGCCGATCTGGTCCAGTCGTTCTCATGGGGCGTCTGCGCTGGCTTCGGCTCGATCATTCCTTACTAGTGAGTAATAGAGGCCACGTCATTCCCAATCACAGGAAGTGGAAGAGCTGGCGTGTCTCACGAGCTTTTTCCTATTCCGTATTGCGCTCTTGATTCTCCTATTTGCAGCTACTTTGCCTTCTTCCTCTTCGTTCTTACGCACCGATGCGGACGCGACGACGAGCGATGTGCGATCAAGTACGGCGAGTGAGTATTTAATCTTTCTCGATGAGCCCCTACGGAAACCCGGCCCCCTTCTCACACACGCTCTTTTCCTCTTCAGGGATTGGGAGAAGTACAAGCGCATTGTGCCGTACCGCTTCATCCCGCTCGTCTACTAGAGTGGTGTTCGGACAAGCACAAAAGAAGAAGAACAGCAAACAACAGCAAAAAAGCATCAAGGTGCTGGACCGATAAAACATACCCTCCGTAGATAAGATGGGCCCAGGAGCAGGTTGGATAGAAACCTCGCCTTCGCCCCCTCTTCCCTCGGTCCCTTTTCACGCATCCCAACCCTCAGCTTCGACTACCCTCTATCGAAACAAGCCTACACGAAAGCGGCCACACACACGACGAAAAAAATACTCTCCAGGCGGAAATGCTTTCCCCCCTCTCTCTCTCTGTCCTCAAGACCCCTTTACCTTCTCGGAATCGAACTCAAGAACCGGTCCCCCTCCTTCTGGCTCGTTCCGCTTTTCTGCACCCACGGACACGCTTTTCCTTTTTCGGTCTGTTTGCCCATCGTCTTCCCTCTTTCCTCTACCTTCTTCAATTCCCCTTCACCTCCCTAGATTGGTGTTCTTCCCTTCTCTCGGCTCCATCAACGCCTGAATTCCCGAACGATCTTCCCCTCCCATATAGTAGAGCTCTCGGCTCTTCCCCTTCAGTGCAATTCCTCATCCCCTAGGACCGCGTTTCCACATACATTCGTTTCGTTCCCTTGGGACCAAGCCATCCCTTCCCCGGTGCAAGTTCCGTGTGGGAAAGTCATTTTTCACGATCAGCAGGCGGGATTCTTTCGATTCTGTATCTTGGGGTGTAGTTTGTCTTTGAGATACCAAGAGAGGAGGACACAACAGCGGGACGGACCGATTGATTTGGGACGAGATTTGGGACGAGAGGTAGAAGAAGAGAAAGAAAGTGGAGAGAAAGTGGATAATGGGGCGCGAAGATGCCGGGGGGTTTCAAAAGGTCGGAAGGGTGACGGGTGTGTTTTGAGTCCAGCAGGGCCCCAGACTTGAACAGATGAAATGAATAATGGCGGGAGAGAGATTCTGATGGAGGGATGGAGGCTTGGAGAGTTTTCGATGATTTGGGCAAGGGAAGGAGACCAAAAGTACAGGAAAGGGAAGTCGGATGTGGAGGGCGGAAAGAAATGGGTGTTCGTTATAGGCGGCGCGTGCTTGAATTTTTTTGGGCGTACGAAGGGCATGGCAGTGGAAGGTAGGTTCCAAGTCGTTGAACGCGCCGATTTTTTTGAGGTGGAAGGGGGGGGGGGGGGGGGGGGTTTCCCGATACGTGATTGAAAGTCGCATTAGATGTCGTGAAATGGTGTTGCGCGCGTGTATGTCTGTGTGTGTGCCCGTCAGACGGAAAAGATTCGTGGTGATGAAGTACTCCTCTGTGTCGTCCCGCCCTGCGCTCGGAGTATCAGAGCCTTTACGTCAAGCTCTCAGCCCAGCCCAACAGATCCACATCCGCCTTCTCGCTCTTGACGACCCAAGTATCCGAAAGCAACTCCTTAGGCGTCGGCCTCTGATCCGGCTCCTTGATCAAACACTTGTTCACAAACTCCTCCATCTCAGCCGGGAACTTGCCTCCCTCCGGTAAACGTGGCGCAGGCTCGTTCACAATGTGTTGAAGCAGGTCCAGAATGCTCAGCTGGGCCGTAGAGCCCTCGAGCGAGACTCCACCTTTCGATCGTCTCTTCCGAGCTTTTTCCTTGGCTTGTTCGATCGCCGCGTGTGGGGTGGGCTTCGTGGGTGATAGTGTGCCCGCCAAGTCGTCCGACACGTCCGCATCATCATCGTCGTCCGTCGAGAATGGGAATCGACCCAGCGCGAGCTCGATGACGGAGATGCCTAGAGACCAGACGTCGCTCTTGACACTGTATTGCTCGCCTTGTATACGCTCGGGCTACGCGCGAGTGTGTGAGAAGGGATAATGTGGGGACGTTTTTTTCTTGGTGAGCCACCGAAATACAACTCTATCACGCGTTGCGCGTAAGGCCTGGGGACTCACGCTCATGTATGTGCTTGTCCCCACGAATGTGTCGGTGATACTGTTAATAAGCTCTCCCGACACGCCAAAGTCGCAAATCTTGATCCGCCCCTCTCCACTGACCAGCACATTGCTCGGCTTGACGTCTGTTCAAAAAAAAATTGTTCAGTTTCCGTCCAAGCATTCCCAAAAGCAGAATGGGGCCTTCAAGAGACGTACCTCTGTGAATGATGCGATGTACGTCGTAGAGGTAGGTGAGTCCGTTGACGACGGAAACGACGACCTTTCCGCAGATGTCCGCTTTGATAGGTCCCCATCTCTTGTAGATGGTATCCAACGAGCTGCAGAGAAGGGTATAACTCAGAAAAGGATTTAGCCACAGACCCTTCTAACGAAAGAAAAAGAGGCAGATAAGAACACGCACCGTTTCTGCATGTACTCCATACACATGCATATATGTGGTTCGCTCAGGTAGGCTCCGTAGAAATCGACAATGTAAGGCGAGTCGCAGTGATGCAGGATCTGGAGCTCTCTTAGGATCTGTTTTCGAACGGAGGGCTTCGCGTCGATGAAGACGACCTTTTTGGCCATGATTGTGTCTGATTTTTCGTGCAAAACCTGGAGGAGTCAGGAGAAGAGCAGGGTAGAGAAGAGTAGTACGGGCGTCAGTAAGCGTTGCGGGCAAGGTAACGCGCACGGGCTCAGCTTAAAGGAGGGAAGCTCGAATAGGCAGAGTAAAAAAGGAAAGGAAAGAGGGGCTCACCTTAGTAACAGTACCCCCATTACCCGCCCCAAGCTCACTGATGAACTTCAAATCCTCATTCCCATGAAGGTCAAACGTATGCTTAGCGCCCAACTCCAAGTTCGCCAACTGTTCCGACAATTTGCCATAGTGGTTCGTCCCGCTGATCGGTTCCCCGTCGGAGGAGAGCCCCCCACCTTTCATTCGGCCGACCAGGATGGAGCCGCCGGGTGTTTGGTTGGAGGTTGTTCCATTGGATGCGCTGCTGTCCGGTGGTCCGCCGCCTGAGGAGGAGGCGTTAGTGTCGTTGTCTACCAGTTGGAGGTTCTTGATGTTCCTCTTCTTCTTGAGGCCTGCTGCCGACATCTTGAGGGTGTTTTGTGGTTTGAAGAGGGAAAGCGGCGGGTGATGGTGATGAGGAAGATGTTGGTGGTTGTTGAGTTTGGGAGTGAGTGTTGTTCTCCCCCAGGAAAGGAGGTGCGCGTCGGGAAGGGTGGTGATGGTGGGGGGGGATCAAGGTTTTGATTTCTATGGTCTCTGTTCCACAAGAAGCAAGAAGCGAGGTGGGACTGAATGCTGATCCTATCTCAGATCTGCAGCAAGTAGTTGGACGCTGGACGTCGGAGAGAGCGAGAGGCAGGACGGTTGGAGTTGGGAGAAGACCTCTGTCCCCTTTGCCCCCCCTTGCAGCTCGAATCGAATGAGGCATCTCCTTCCTGTGCGCACAGTCCTCCTCGCCTCGCCCATCTTCCAACCGACGCATACGAACACACAAACGCGCAGCCCTCACACTTCCTCATCCCGGGTATCTTCCTATACTGAGCAGCACGCAGGGCAATGGGAAAGCGATATGATAAATGATGTGTATGTTATTTGCCAGATTGTCATTGATGGACAAGGAGAGAGAGGAAGAGAGAGAGAGAGAGCGGAGACCACTGGAGACGAGGGGGTGGAAAGGAAGTGCAGAAAAGGGAAACGGGTCGAAGGGCGAAGGTAAAAGAAGGGAGTCGCGAGCGAAGGGTGAGGTGAGGAGGATGTCCTTCGGCCAAGGCGGGTCGAGCAAATCCGACAGCTCTCGGGCGTTTGCACAGAGGGGGCCAGAGGGGGAAAGGAGAGAGGACAACCTCACACATTCGAGCCCGTCAACTGGCGCATCATAAGTTCGTACCTGTTGATTTCACAAGAAAGTCATCAGCACACCTCGCCCAACAAGCCCCATGTCTCCAACCTCAAAAGAAGTTCTGCAAAACTCACGTCAAAATCGTTAAAGCCGAATTGGGCACAGTCCGGACCAGGTTGACCGTCATCCCGCGATAGAACCCACGAATGCCTTCTTCCCGCGCAATCGTCCGGCATGCCTGGATCACACCCGTATATCTCCTCTCCGACGGATTCCCAGTCGCAGCACCCGTCAAACCCGTCAGAGCCTGAGACGCACGCGTCGCGGCTACCTTGAGTGGAGATGCTGATGTTGAGGATGATGAGGGATGTTGGTTGTGCGGTGGAGATGGGGAAGAATGGGGTGCAGAGTGTGAGAGCGGGGCTGAGGAGGAAGTAGGTAGAGTCCAATGTCTCGCATTCCCTCGTCGTCGGACCGACGCGGACGGGGGAAGTTCGTGCCAAGGTAAACCGCCCATATGCGCCGTAGACCCACGAAGCGTATGGAAAGAACGCGTCGAGCCCGCACCCCCCGTCGTCGTCGTCGTGGACGAGGCCCCCGCATTCGCAGTCGCCCCTGCCCCCTTAGGCTGCATCTGAAGCTTCGTCCGCAAAACTTCATGTGGATACGTAGCCACACTCGCAATCATCTTCGCCGTCGAACTACACACCAAGATGGTACTCGACGGCAACGCGGCCTCCTCCTCCAGCGATACCCCCCTCGGCGCTACACCACCCGCACTCCCATTACTCAACACACTATCTGGCCTCCATCCTGATCCACCACCACCGCTACTGCTGCTGATGATCCCCCTCTCGTGCTCGAGTGTCCGCCGTCGACTTGCGCGCGCCCATACTTTGAACTGTTCGTAGAGAGGGAACTGGACCGCTACGTGGCTGACACCGAATAAGGAAGGTAGGAGACCCTTGTAGAACCCTCGCCAGCCCTCGGTCCGCCATATCTGGACAAATGCATCGCCTGTGTGTCGATATCTCTTTCCGTTTGTGTCCGCTGATGTTTGGAGCTGGGGGAAATTGTAAGGAAGCGAGATGGTAAGTTTGAGGTGGTCATCGCGCAGGGGGGGAAGGAAGACATACCATGAATCTTGTCTTGACGACCCAGAGGGGACTGGTGCAGACTGTGCTCGCAGCGCCGGCCGCCATGGCAGCTACGATGTGATTGACGAACTCGGAATGGCCATAGTTCAGATCTGTGGGAAGCAGAAATCCAAAGAAGACGGAAACACGGTCAGAAAGTGGGGGGAGTCTATTCATAGAAGCTGAATGAGTGCTCACGTAATGTCGATGCGAGGGTGTCCTTGCATGCATCGTAGACGGAGAAGTAGATGGCCCAGGTTGGCAGATAACCGAAGATGGTCGGACCCAGACCGCGATAGAAGCCCTTGAATCCGTCCTCGATCCAGATTTTGCGCATGATCTCTGTACAGTGAGAAAGAGATATTTCAGCTACGTATGCTGGAATACGCAAGGAGTGAAATCGCAAGGGAGAACTTACGTGGAATGCTCAGATATTGCGCTTGGGCGGTCCTCATCGCGCCTGGATTCTGCCCTATTCTGCCAGCCGCACTCGCACCCGCACCCGCACTCCTAGCCTGAGCCTGGGCCGCAGCGTCCCTGACCAAAGAATTGACCTCCCCCGCACCGGTAGTAGATTGCGGTGGTCTGAAAGGCAGAGGACCGATCTGAGCCTGAAGCCTGGTCTTGACGACGTCGAGTGGACAGGTGACGATGGAGGCTGCCAGACCTGCTGATGCGCCTGAGATGGCTGATGCTGTGCCGTGGTGCATCTTTGTTCTTCTATGTCTGTGCGGTGGGAGGTGTCCTTGAGGCAAGATGATGATATTGGAAGGCCGGGGAAGTTGGGTGTTATTCGATTAGGAGTATTGCTGCGATGGAGTTCCCGGGGAGACCACACAACTTTGCCAGGCAGCGCGAGGGACCAGAGTCGGCGGAGAGAGAGAGAGACGCGCGCGATGTGAGTCTGATATCCACGCACGGGAAAGGCGAGCTGGATGAGCGACTGACTGGCGACGAGAGAGTGAAGGCGATGGAAGTGAGTGAGGGAATGTCGGCGATTCCGATGATCTCCAACAACTTTGTAATCAGCTTTTGTTGAGTATTACAAAAATCACCTCGATGACGTTATCTAACACCTGCTTCAGACCCCATCAGACTTTCAGTGTCGGACGTCGGTGTGTCGGTGGTCTGTCCCGCCCGGTATTTCCGGTATTTCTCTACCACCGAAACGCCGACCGAGGAGGGAAGCTCGAGCTCGCGTCCGCAAGGTTGGAAGGAAAGAATTGACCTCCAAGCCAGCCATCCGCATCCTCAACCTCGCCAACTTCCACTCCGACCCTCGCCCCCCGGTTCCCTTTGTCCAGCAACACCAGCAGCGCGCGCGCCTTCCCCTTCGTCTCCCCCCAAAAAATTTGCCCAGGATGTCGTCCCGCCAACAGCGGGTGATGGTCCAACCCATCAACATCATCTTCAAATACCTCCAAGCCCAAACCCGCGTCTGTCTCTGGCTATACGATAACGTCGACTTCAGAATCGAGGGCAAAATATCTGTGCGTCATTCTCTCCGTTTCCTCTGTGTTGTGTGTTTCTTTATGCTGATGTTCTTTGCTGCGCTGGAATGGTTGGATGTGCGATCTTTGTAGGGTTTCGACGAGTTTATGAACGTCGTGCTATCCGAGGCGGAGGAGGTATGGGCCAAGCAGGACACTCCAAGAAGAGATCTCGGTGCGTCCCTCCTCCGTTTCCTGCTGGTCCGCATCTAGTCGTCTCCGCCCGCTGACTTCTTTCCTTCCTCTCTTTTAACATGTCTGCAGGACGCATCATGCTGAAGGGCGACACAATTGTAAGTGTCCATCCAGCTCGTGGGACTGCGCTTCATCTGCGCATACAGAGTACTGAAGTTGTCTCTCTCTCTCCCTCTGCTTGCCGCGCCCACAGACGATGATCCAACCAGCCATGTAAAAAAACAACCCAGATTCCGCAGCATTCTCAAAGTGTGTATTCGCCAGCTCTCCTTTTGCCTTCCTACCACAAGCGCTGAACCTCCCCCATCCCTCCCTCCTCCTCTCAGGAATACACACCAGACTCGTTCTCCCAGGGCCCATCATCAAAAGAAGTGACGTTATCAATCTAAGCTTGATGGTGAAGACGAAGGGAGAAAGAAAGAAAGGCTCTACACATCTTCCTCCTCCTTAACCCCACTCGCACCCAACCGCCGCGCAAGATCCCAATACCCCTTCATCTTCTCCCCCAGAATCTCCCTCGCATCACCATCCGTCTCCGCCCGTCTGGCCCGGAACCCCATCGGCCAAAGCCGTTCTCGAATCGCTCCTTCGAAGATAAGATCGCACCGGTTGGACGAGAGGTCTACCAGGACTTGCTGTCCGTTGTTCGTCGAGGGCTTGGTATCCGCTGATGACGATCCCTCCATCTTGACCTGACCTTCACCCTCCTGCCCCTCCATCTCAGCACTAACAGGCGACACCCCCGTCTCAACATCAATAGTCCTACCCCCCATCTGCCAATCCATCCGATTCATCATCAAATGCTTATACGCCTTGATATCCTTCCCACTCCCCTCAACAATCACCAACACAAACCCAGGATTGAAAATCGTAAGACCCGTCAACCCACTCTGCTCCGCATTCCTCTTCACCTTGATCTTATGGAGCGTAGCCACCAAGTGTCGAATCTTGAACACGGCCGTATACAGTCCTTTACTCTCCTCCTTCTCCCGCTTGACCTGGATCTTCTCCCTTCGTTGTTCGTCCGTCAGCTTACGGTCGGCATTCGTCCGTTCGTGCTGTTCCCGACGCGCAGCAACGTCTCTCCGGACTTTAGCCTCCACCTTTGTCGGATCCGCCACACTCTCGCTCGCAAGGACTCGCATGAGATTGCTAAGCTTGACCTTGGGTGGATCGGGGGGTAAGAGACCCATCTTGATCCGGTCGCGTTTGTCCTCGAGGTCGGCGGCCCGACGCTGTTTACGGAGTTTCTTCTGTTCTTTCTTCGTGAGCATCAGCGCGCGCGGCTCGATTTTGACTTTGGAGGATGGGGCTGGGATGGGTATTGGGTGCTGGATGTAGATGTCGATCGGAGTGCCTTCGCCTTCGATCAGCGGGCGAGGTCGATCTGTTGCTGGAGTTACGTCTGTCTCTGCTTTTGCTTTGCCTTTCGAGACGAGACTTCCGTTTGTCTGTTGTTGGTCGACTTGGACCAGGTTAACTTCGTCGTAGGTAAGATCTGGAGGAAGGAGTGCAATGTCCCACCACTCAACCGCAGGCGGTGCTGGTCTCTGCAAGTATATCAAACATTCCAGAAGCTCAGCACAGAAACGAAATAAAACCCTTGAACAGCAAGAAGGAAACTCACCTTCAAATTCTTCTCCTCCCCCGTCAAATCATCCTGCATGCCCGCCTTCCTGGCCGTCTCCTGAATCCGCTTCTTCAAAGCCTCCATAGCAGCCTCCCTCCTCATTTCCTCCGCCGCAGCAATATGTCTACCCGGCCGATTGAACTGGAGCGAACGATGAGTAGAGCGCTGACGCATCGTGGCTGCTTCCGCTTCGTCTAGGTCGTATGAGAGCTTACTGCCGCCTGCCCCGAGCGTGGGATTGCGAGAGGAGGAAGAAGAAGACGCGAGTGGGGCGGTGCCGTTTGGGTTGAGGAGAAGACCGCTGGGAGGTGGGGGTGCACCTGGTCCGTTGCCATACCGTGGGGGAGGGGGAGGAGCGGGAACACCATGTCGACCTCCATAAGCCTGCGGAGCACCTGGTTTCCTTCGATCTTCGGCTCGAGGGGTGGGCGCATAGCTCGCGGGTACGGTGGCGGGTTTAGCCCGTCCTTGCACTGTGCTTGGAGGTGGAGGCGGTGGTGGTTGCGCGCCTCCGGAAGGCGGAGGAGGGGGAGGCGGTGTTACGCCCGCTCCGTTCGTAGGCGGCAGAGGAGGTCGAGCCGGTACAGCAGCAGAAGCACCCGCGCGAGAGGTAGAAGGTATAGAGATACCCTTTGCAGCGAGAGTAGCGTTGATCCGTGCCCGGACAGCTGCTAGTTCTGCTGCGATTTGAGCTGCGCTGCGCGTTGGGGGTGCTGATGGAGTGGCAGTGGTGGTGGGTGGGGCGCGGAGGGCTGTTGCGCCGCTGCTGTTAGCTGTGGGAGCTGAAGGTCGTGGACGCTTTGGATCTGCAGAGGATGCATCTTCTGCTGGACGCTTTGGCGGCATTGCCTGTTGATTCCCTTTCCTTGCGCGTTGAGTTGGTGGTTGGCGGGTAGGATCTTCGCGAATGGATGCTGCGATGGCTGAGGTCGCGAGTCGAGCGTGAGGAATGGAAGCCGTTCTTGGAATCACATTTTGAAAAGATCTTCTGCTGCCAACATCGCTAAGACTCTCGCTTATGTGGAGTCTGAGACTGAGACTCTGAGGAACGGTACATAAGTTATTTTGGCACTCACTGCCTTTTGCCTCCCCACCCCCAAAAAACACTCGAAAACAACACCTTCAAAACTCGACTCACTCACTCGACTGGAACTGACTGCGGAGTTCAGCACGTCCATCATCCTCTCATATTCACTCACTCAACACCTACACTCACTCTCCCAAAGGACCCCAAGGACAGGAAGCAGGAGCAAGAGGAGGAGATTCTGTCGAAGCGCTCTCACCGCCCCGTACAAGCAATGCCGCCCTTCAGCGCTCCATCGCCTCTCCTCATCAGCAGCGCTTCCTCTCCAGCAACAACCCCATCAGGATCACATCACCCACACACTCTCCAACACCATCACTCTCACAGGACCTTCAACCCGTTCCGCTCTCCTCAAAGTAACAGCACCAACAACTACTTCAACACCTCCTATTCATCACCATCACAACACACCTCCTCATCTTCAGCTCTACCAACCACGGCCGCCGCAGGTCTCACAACTAATCCCTCAGGGAAGAGGTCCCGAGATGACGATGATGACGATGACGATGCTCAGATGAGCGCAGTCGGGCGGGACGGCAGTGTGTCCCCTCCCCAGGGCGGACGGCCATCGCCCAGAAATGCTCAATCAGGAGCGATGCGCAGCCAACAACCATCTAGCGGTCGACCCATCGTTCATAAAAAACTCAGGGCCTTTGCGGGTCAGCAGGGACAGGGCGGGAATGGCGCTGGAGCGGATGGGAATGCTGCAGCTGCAGCTTCAATCGACTTGGGCAAAATGCTAGGTGTGTTTTTCCTCCTTCTTCGCTTGGCAATTTCTCATCTCATACTGACCACTTTCCTCTGCGCTTTCGACCACAACTCAGCCTCTCTGGATCGGCCCGAGCTTCTGTCCCTCCTCATGCGCCTCCTCACAAGCAGCACAGATCCATCCCTACCCGCCCAGATCCAGTCTTTACTCCCCGCCCCTTCACTCGAATCCATCAACACGACCCTCAACGCACTCGAAGCAGCGATCCAACAGGCCATGCCTATAGCCGGAGCGCGCGCAGAATACGTCTGGGGCCGAGTCCGAGGTCCTCTCAACGATTTCGCAACGACGGCTGTAGGCTTTGCCGAGACGCTGCTCCAACGTCGGAACAATGCTCCCTCTTCCACTTCTTCGTCCGGCTCATCGACTACGGAGCTCGATCCGGATGGACATGTTCATACGACTACTGCTTTTGCTTTCTTGCTTGATTTGACGGGTCGGGTGTTGAGGATCGAACGCACACTTCCTCCGCCGCCGAAGTCGATCTTCTTTGCCACTCCCTCGTCTTCCTCTCCCTCCTCGGGTTCGAACTCGACAGGCCGGCAGAAGAATTCGTCACAGCAGACGAGTGCGTTCTTGGTGTTTCAGGATGTGTTGCGCGGGAAGACTTCTTCTTCATCATCTGCGTCTTCCTCAGCGTTCTCGACGCTTTCGAACGGAGGGGCCTCGTCGGCTGATGCTCTGGTCACCATCCTCGTGCCTACTTTGCTCTCGCAGTGGGATACCTTGCTTCGTCGATTGAGTAGTGCAGTGAATGGACAGGGTCGGATGTTTGGGCAGGAAGTGGTTTTGGGTTGGTATCGCGCTCTGAATGCGTTGGGATCGGAGGGTGCGCCGCGGTCGTCTAACGTTACCAACAAGACGCCCGCGTTCTTGGCGTTTGGAGGGTCAAGTGCCAGTTTCCAGCCGCGTCCTTCGTTTGGCTTTAGCTACGGAGGCACAACCACTTCCTCCAGTTTCGGATTCGGAGCCGCCCCGCCTACTTCCACCACCAGTAGCTTTGGATTCGGGTCGATGTCGGCTCCGCCGGTTGCGACAACGGCGACGCAGCAGCAGGAGGAAGGGAACGTCAGGGCGGAGGAGGAGTCGCTGCGGGTGGCTATGGATTGGGTTAAGGATGTGTTTGAGCGGGAGATTGGGTGGTTGGTTGGGTTGGACAAGATGCGGGCTGCTGCTGCGTCTGGTGGTCTGCAGTGATGCGGCAGGCTTGCATGCCAGCTGCCGTTTAACGATACAGATACGGCGACAGAACCTTTCCTTTTCGCGCCCCTTCGGGATCGGGCCTTTTTCTCTTCTTCTTCTTCTCCTTCGAGTTCCTATTTCACATCTTCCCCGTCGTAGTTTCCGACGTGTGTTTCCCATCATCCATCATGACCCACACGCGTTTCCCCCTTTCCCTCATCAAGAATCTTTCAAAACTATCGCAATTTCAATCAAGTTCTTTTCCATCAAGACCTTCTCCGCGCATTCCTCTGATCGACCCTGTCCGAGCCTTTCTTACCTGTACTGGTCCCTTGTGTCAATCTGTCAGATCATCAATCGAAGAGCTCGATTTCTGCAGAAGAGGCTTTGCATTTCATTCGAGTTTGCCCCACCAATTGTTGAAAAGCCAATTGGTCGCGAACGGCTTGATCACGGCTACGACTCTCCCTTTGACCAGAGCCAGCGGGACCGGTCCGTAGTCTCTGCTATCGACGCTGTTGGAGAGGTTGTCGCCGCAGAGGAAGACGTGTCCTTTGGGCACGGTCACGTAGGTTGCTTCAGAGGAGATGGAGCCGATTACTCCGTCTGGTTGCATTGTTGGACCTTGGTCATTCCCTGATGATGATGATCTTGAGTCGTCCGATTCTGCAGTAGGTTCGTCCTTGTTGAAGATCTTCGTTCCTGCCTCGAAGAAGGATGATATTGATGATGAGGTGGTAGGAGGGGAGGAGGGAGAAAGCCAGGCTGAGCGCGGGAGTGGGATCGTCCTTGGATCCATCAGGATCGTATCGCCCGGTAGACCTACGACGCGTTTGCAAACCTGTTTCCCCGACCCAGGCGCGACAGCAAAGACCAAATCACCCAAAACAAGCGGCCGACCCGCTGTCCTCCCATACCCAACTTTCTTCCTCAATCTCCCCCTAACCCCTTCTTCCTCCTCCTTTTCGAAACTCAGGCCCTTCTTGATCCCATTCAAAAGTCGGAAGGCGGGCCATTTGACGGTGATGAGCCATTCGCCTTCGATGGCGAAGGTGGGTAGCATCGAGGGACCGCCGCATGGGTTGATGCTGATTAGGTATTCGTCGATTGTGCGGAAGGTTGCTGTGGTCCAAATTGTTATTCCGAGCCAGACGATGCTGGAGCGTGTGAGGGGACGGGAGCGGGAGAAGGATCGACGGAGGAGGGTTGCCATTGATTCTTGCTTTTTTGACCTTTGCTTAGGCCAAGTGACTTGAGGGTATATCTTCCTGATCTTGGGGAGGAGCGAGTCTTTTCGAATTGGGCTGTAAGTTGCACTGTATGCTTGCTGACAGTGGAGATGAGTCGATCAGCCTGTCATGTCCCCCTCCGCACCCGTCTCGCGGCAGTCAGCTTACCTTCCAGAGTGAGTAGTGAGATCCTTCGTCCATGGTACATATGCTGTCCCTGCGTTCGAGCGACTTGCTGAGTGCATGGTGGCCAAGGCGAGAACCGCGAATGTACCGCTGACCAGCTCACTACAAAAGCGCCACCAAAAGATGTGTAGCTCGACCGGAACTGCAACGAATGTGGAAGCGCTAGTGGGAGTCTTTGCCGTCTCAAGTCAGAGTCTCAGTGTAACGTTCTTTTTTCCCGGGGAACGTTATTTTGTTATTTTGCGCGTAAAGTTCGTGGGACGTGACGCGTGACGCGACGCGTTCGCTGAGTGAGGCGCGCGAGCGAGGAACAGGAAGAAAGAGCAACACCCTCGCGCTGGACGACGATCAACCAAGCAAACAAGCAAGCTTTACTTTGCAGACGCGACTCAACGCAAATATCAGGACGCGATCCGCGATTACAGATATGCGAGGAGGCGTCTCAAGTTCCTCGAGCATGCTCGCTCTCCGTAAACGCGAGCACTCCTTCCACAATGGACCCTCCCAACCACCCACACCCTCAACAACACATCGCGCCGCCCAACCCCCGCCACCCATGCAATCAACACCGCATCGTACCCCAGCTGCCCTGATGAAAACGCGTGCCGATCCCTTTTCGCCGGATACGAGTAGTACCAGCAACAGCAGCATTATGAGCGGCATTCACTCCTTCAACGCGCCTGCTCGGTCCGGTGTGGCTGGTGCGCGACGATTACCCCAATTCAGCATGCAGCCGGCTCCACGCGCTCGAGGTGCACCTTCGACGACCCCTCACTCAGCTGCTGCTGTGCCATCTCGAATGTCGAAGGGTTCCCCCCGGAAAGAAGGACCACGATCAAGTTTTCCTCCAGCTGCTAGGAGGGTACTGTCTCCGCAGACACAGCATCAACAGCGACACGCCATCATCTCTCGACGTCCCAAGAAGATATTCGCGTCCGTGACGAGTGCGACGAGTTTCTACTCGACGAATGCGGCCGCGGCTGCTACTGCTGTTGTTGCTACGCCTGCGCAACCCCGGTCGGCCAGTTTCACGTTTGGTGCGCCGGGAGGGGTCATACCACGTTCGATGCCTACGCCTCCTTCGCCGGGTGGGAGTCCGGATCCTATCGATGCATTCAGCTCGCCGGTACCGCTCAGACCGGTGCATGTACAGGCTTCCCTCGCGCGCAGGGAAGAGCATGACGGGTCCTTTGCCGACACCTTGCCGGAGGAGGAGGGAGAGGGGGACGAGGATGTAGCACTGCGATCTTCTGTCAAGGCCTCAAAGTCGTTCGACAGACCACACAAACGCAAGCTCATCCAGATCTTCGAGTCGGACGAGGAAGATGACGATGACGACTTGCCTATCCTCAAAAAACCCAGCGCATTTAAACGCCCGGAATCGAAGACTACTTCCAAGGAAGGCTCCAACTCGGCTTCTGCTCAAGTTTCGGCACAGATTCATGGCGCATCTGCGAACAAGGAGAACGAAGCGAAACTGTCGTCGTCGTCGAGGAAGCCGGATCATGCTGAGGTTGCTGAATCTGGGGCACAGCCTCGGAAGCGACAAAAACGGGAGGCTGTCGATGATGGAAAAAAGAAGAAGAAGGAGAAGGTCTCAAAGCGGGTAGTTGAGCAGGAGGAGGATGCTGCAGCGGTAGTTGTGGCCACGGCAGACGTCGGCCTGTCTCGTGAGTCGAACAAGACAAAACGTGCAGCCGAGCGCGATGTCCAAGCTGTCAAGGGCAAGAGGCAGTCCCGTTCCTCAGCGCCGGAGAAGGGCATTACGACGGAAGTCGGAAAGGCTGATTCAAGGCAGCCGGGTCGCAAGAGCAAGGATGCGCCACAGTCTATCGCAACCGAGAAAGTCAAGGAGAAGGGGAAGGGGAAGGGGAAGGCGGTGGAGAAGGCGGCAGCACCCGTAGTACCTCCTCGCAACCGTTCTCGGCAAAAGGAGTCCAAAGTCAGCAAGGACAAGGACAAACAAGAAGTACAGGCTGCACCAAAGCAATCTGAAGTGGCAGAAGCAGGTCCTAGTAACTCCCGACCGCGCCGTCGCACGCAGCAAGCGATTGTCGAGCTGACCGAGGACGAGGATGAAGACGACGACGACGACGAAGATCAAGAAGATGCATATGGCGAAGAAAGCGATGACGAGCCGATTCTCAGCAAGACGAGAAAGGGTTCTTATGCATCGTCACGATCAAAACAAGTCAAGAAGGTCGTCAGTGAAGATGAAGAGGAGGAGGGGGAAGGTGGATTTGGTGCTGCGACTTCTAATCTTGTGCTGCGGTTGCTCGAGGCAGAGGCGGAGGAGGAGGTTGTGATATTGGATCCTAAAGCTCAGCCGCGGCTGAGTGCAGGGAAGGCCAAGGGAGTTGATAAACGGAGTGAGTGAACCTTTTCCCTCTCAGATCGCATATATGCGCATGAATGTGATGCTGACTTTTTCCCCACGTTGTGGGTATTGAACAGGTCCTGTTCGGCGGTTCTTGGACCTCATAGCGGAGATCTTCGATGGAGAGGACGCCTTACCAGCGACTGCGAGCTCCAAGACGGGCATGTGCGCTGAGTCCGCCATGGTCTTCTCCAACTTGCAAGGTCACTTGGTGCTGCGCATGGACGTTTTGCACTCCTTGATCCGTCTGATCAAGCTTTGCAAGGAGACGCCACCGGCACCCATAGCCCCATCAGCGCCTGTTTCTGAAGGTGGGCCCTCGGACGCCCCTGAGCCTGAGCCACAATCGATCGCGAAGGTCGAGGCGAGCGAGCTTGGGCGTCTCCTCCGGATTCTGGAGCGGACTGTTCGGGCTGCTGATGGCACACGTCCCTTCGCGGAGAGCCGCGAGGCTTCGAAAATGAAGGACAAGAAGGCGAAGAGCACTTCGGACGAGAACGGCTCGACTTCCGAGGTCGAAGCGTCAACATCGGAGCCGGAGGAGATGCCTGTTGACAAGAAGGAAAAGGGTGGACAGTACCTCGAGCTCACGGTGCGACTTGAGCGCATAGCGACTGGAGTTCTAGCGAGCGAGTGTTGCTTCGAGATCTTTTCACTCGACGGACTGCAACATTCCTTAGTCTCTGAGGATATCTTGCAGACTTGTCTGGACACCCTCAAGCTTTCGGTGAATGACACCATCTTGCCTTTCGTGGAAGGCTGTGCGGATCTCAAGACGACAAACAGTCAACCTTTACTCCGTCACTTCCTCCAGAACCTCGTCCCTGCTCCCCTCAAGAAGAAACGTGGACGCCAGAGCAAGAGCAAGGTAGCGGATGTGAAGGGTGTCACGGCTATCACGGGCTGCGGAAATCAGGTTACGAGCGTCTTCGTGCGGACGTACGCCGCTCTGGGTGCCTTGCATACATTGGTCAACCTTGGGTCGATTCAATTGTCGGAGAGCGTCCTCATCAGCGCTGTCTACACCTCGCTCGGTCCCTTCTTTGCGATCGAACCGGAGGAGAGCAGTACGAAGGGCAACAAGGGCCCTGCCCTGAAGGAGAAGAAGGGAGGCGGTGTGCGGAGTGCGATTGATGCTGTCGGTGGAGCCAGTGCGATGCGAAGTTTGCGACTCCCCGCTCTCCACCTCCTCCGCAGTATCTTTGCTCGGCATCCCGAACAGCGCTCTTGGATCATCGAGGAAGTTCTGGGCTCGTTGGGCAAGTTGGCTGGGACGAAGAAGATGACGAGACAGATTGCTCTGCGGTCTGGGGGTTCGGTCAACTTCTTGACGACGTTGCTGTTGCATCTTGTCCAGTCGTCTGCGCATGGATTCCGGGAGCATGTGCTCTCGAAGGAACCGGTCTATACGTTCTCTTCGCCGGAGAAGTCGCCTGTTTCTTCCAAGTCAGAGGGGGGCGGGAAGCGGAAGAGGTCAGAGTCGCCTGTGAAGGGCGGTAAGAACCGCAAGCCTGGTCAGGCGGCTATGTGGTCGATGAGCATGGAAAGTCCGCTCCAGACGGCTTCGACGATCTCAGCTTTCATCATGCAACGGCTCGCGGCGGGCAAGACGACGAAGAGCTCTAATGACACTGCATACATCCCCATCGTGGAGAGTCTCATGTCGGATCTTCTGGAGACGCTCTTCCTTCCTGAATGGCCGGGCGCTGCGATTCTCCTTACTCGCTTCTGCATCTCCTTCTGCTCGGTACTCAACGATCCGCAAGTTGGACCTGAGGCTCGTGGAATCGCCATCGAACATCTCGGAGCGGCTGCTTCTCGGCTGCGGGCCTGTCAGACCCAATTGAACAGCGCTGGTCCGGCAGGTGCGACGACAAAGCCGAAGCGCCTCCTTCGGGACATCATCAACGAATCGGGAGAATTGGACTCGCAAGCTCTGGAACAACTGCAGACTTCATACGTTTCGCTGCGGAACAACTTGGGCCGCATCACTGATGAAGACCGGGCTGCAGACTCGGCTCGGGAGTTGCTCGAGGCACAGTGGGTCGCTGAAACTGCTGCTGCTATGACGAAGTTGTCCGACAATTTGGATGCCGGGGAAACGCAGGACGCTGACGACCAACGGGCTCTCGAGGCTCTTGTTGAAGAGCTCAAGCTGGCTCCTAAACAGGTCGGGAAGGACCTACCTCGTTCGGACGAAATCACGCCGACACAGTACAAGCAACTCACTCGAACTTCTCACTTCGTACTGTCGAGCAGTGCGTTCATGGTGCAGTACGAGACCTTGCAGGATCACCTTCTGGATGCCCTCGACCGACAGGCGGTGGCAAATCGTGCTAAGGCTCTTCGAGCACTCAGTAGTGTTGCGACTGTTGACGGCGACCTTCTCTCGAATGAGGACGTCAGATGGGCAGTGGAAGCCAAGTTGGAGGATTCGAGTGTCGGGGTAAGAGAGGCGGCTGTTGGGCTCCTCTCTCGTTACGTCCTACAAAGACCCAAGGAGATCGATATACACTTCGAGCAGCTCGTACACTACATTCACGATTCGGGTGTTTCCGTCCGCAAGCGCATCGTACGACTGCTTGCCGACATATACACCACGGTCAGCGACAAGAATATCCAGGCTGAATGCTGCGCTCGGCTCATTCGTTGCGTTACGGATGAGGACACGGGAATGCAGGATCTGGCAGTTGCGACGATTGCCAAGCTCTGGTTTGAGGTGTCGATGCGTGCGACAGACTCTAAGAAGGGTAAGATCGTCGCCGTTCTTGACCCTGAAGAGGCTAGCTCGAAGCACGGCTCTCCTGCAGCGGACAATGGGGCATACATTCGGCATCGGGACGTTATTACGATGGTGGCATCGATGATTCGGGAACGACCCTCGCCAATGGAGGAAGTCTTTTCTCGGATGCTGCAACAATGCTCCGAACAGGATTCGACAAAGCTGCGGAATGCTTATCGTACTCTCAGCGACAGTATGATTGACGCCATCGTCTCTGAGCCTACGAGCAGCCAGGAGCAGGCCATGGAAAACGATCCGACTTCGATGTTCAGCCGAGTCAAGACCATTCATCTTCTGGTCTCTACCTTGCCTACTGTCCTCACCGTCAACCGCGGCAAGGCTTTACTGCCCTTCCTCAAGAGCGCACAGACAGACGTCGAGATGCAAGTGCTCCATCTGCTCCTCCGAGTCTTCAGTGCCGCTCTTCCGTCCATGCCTCGAACCGCCATTGCATTCGCGCAGGAACTCGAGCGCTCGCTGATGCCGCTTATCAACAGACCTCGCTTCAAGTCAGGAAGTACGGCGCTACAAGAGCTCGTAGCGTGCTACGTCAAGGTTATCACGCTTCACACGCACAACTTCTCGCTCATGATCAAGATGTTTACGCAATGCTATGGTATGTACTGCTGCCACCAAAGACAGCCGGAAGGAATGGTTAGGCTGACTGTACCCTCTTCCATTCAATAGGCCGCCTGCAGTTCGTAGCTGACCATGTGTCTGTTGCGCCAAAGCTTCAGCTAGAGGCTACGAACGCGATCCTGATTGCTCTGACCACGCTCTTGTGCGAGCACGCCGATTTCGACAAGCTCAGGGAGACGAATCCCGTCCTTGCACCGTCGATCAACAATCTCAAAGCGGTGAGTGAACACCTTCAAAGCGTCATCGACCTGGAAGTATGTGCTCAACCTACTTTCATTCCTATAGAGCTCTGTTCTCGAGAGCGTGTACACGATGTTGGTGACGATTTATCAGAGCGAGGATCCGGGGTACAAGGCTGCAGCATTGCAGAGCTTAGGTGAGCCTCGCACGCTTACTCATTCACTATCTACGGCATATTTCTCAACCTCATTGAAACACTCCCTCCAGGTTGGCTCTTCCGCTCGTACCCCTCTCTCATGGGCAGGGACGACGCAACACGGACGATGGACGAGGTGTTGGGGACAGGCGATGCTCATCAACGAGAGCTCCTGTTGCGGAGTATGTTGGAATTCTTGAACGGGCAGCAGCAGACCAGAAGTGAAGAGATGGCCGCTTCGAAGCGAGGTCGAGCGGGTGCGCAGCAAAATGATGCGGTCGACATGGCTCAGCTTGTCGGTGACACGGCGGAATTTGCAGAGTCTAGGTGAGTGTAGTCCTAAGTAATCAGCGCTGAAGAACGAATTACTGACTGAGTCGCACTTCTGATTCCAGTGTAAGCTCGACCCTGCTACAACGCTACCTCGACCGCATCCTCGACGCCAGTCTTTCGGTCCGCATCCCAACTCTTCAACGTACCGCCTTGGAGATCTTGAACATCACCGTTCTTCAAGGCCTGACACATCCGTTGCAATGCGTACCCACTTTGATCGCGTTGGAGACTAGCGCCGACGAGAACGTGCGGTCTACTGCGTTCCGTATGCATAGTCATCTCGCTCAGAAGCATGGATCGATTCTGGCGGCGCGGTACCTCGAGCATGCGCGAGTGGCGTGCAACTTCCAACTCTCGATCAAAGGCGCTGATCAGCTACGAGGTGAGCAATTTGAACCTTTACTTTTGAAACTCTACATTGACCTTGTCGCTGACCTTCTCGCCTTGTCACAGGGTTCCGGATGGAAGAGCGTCCAACGGCAGCTTTGCAGCAATGGTATTCGCTTGTGTGTGAGAAGCGACAGACCAAGCTCGACTTCCTCAAGGCGATGATCAGGGCTTTCGACATTGACCGATTCGAGGTTGCCTGTACGATGGTGAGTCTCATATATTCACTCGAGAATCTGGCCCGTTGCTGACACAGGACCATATGGCATGAGCAGGAGCATGTTGCTTTCGCCAGGTTCATGGCCGACAACTTGGCTTTGTTCGATTACACCACGAACGAAGAGGTGATGACCATCGTTGGCGAGCTTCGAACCATTCTCTCCGTCGCAGGCATGCAAACTTATTCTGCAATTGACGACGAGCTGGACGAACGGGAGACAGAGCTTCGTAACCTGTCTCAAGGTCCGCAGAAGAAGGTGAGTTTTGGGTTGCTATCTGGGTTTCTCGCGTTCCGTGGTGCTCATTGTCTTCTCATTCTCTCCTTTTACAGGCGCCCGAGCTTTGGATAGAGATTGAAGTCTCCTCTCGACCTAAGCGCAGCCAGCCCACAGCACCTTCACGTGAGTGTGTGACAGCCTGGGCTAAATCTAGCTCAGACTCAAGCTGATTGTATTTGCTCGACACATAGAACGCTCTGAGCCAGCAGTTTCTCAGCCATCGTCAACATCGGACAAGCTACTCGACAAGGCTCGCGAGCTTGAATTGGCGAGGACGTCTACGATACTCGGCTTCGCGCTGCTTCTGCGCAACCAACTCAAGTGGCTTTACACCCTGAGTGAAGCGTGAGTCACTACTTGGACCTTGAAGTCAGTTTGACCTGTTTACTGAGATCAAGTACGGGTATGTTTTTTACAGACGCTGCGCCAAGTGTGTACCTGGCAAGAAGACCAGTGCCGGGGCAGACAAGCCAGCCGTTCGACGCCCTCTAACGACTCCGAGTGCTGCTGTGCTCGAATTGAGTTCTCTACCGGGAGCGTTCAGCTCCTGCGAGCAGAGTCGTGACGCACTTCTCCAAATGCAAGCCTATCACGTAAGTGTTTAAGGTCCATCTACGCTCATTTCGCCAGACCATCGTTTCTGATCCCACGTTCTTCCATTCTTGTGATACAGAATGCTATCGCAGAGGAGGGCTCCATCCTAGAGGCTGACGAGGGCAACACATATGACTGAGAGCTTCTCGTACATTCACATCAATCCTTTGCCTGCACTCAACAAGAATTACATATTCCCATCAGGCCCTCGTCGCATTCAAACCCCCCCACTCTCAATTCGACTTCACAGCCTTAATCATTTCCGTCACACATTCGCAATTCCTCATGTACTTTCGTCCCCTGTAATTCTTCCAAATCCAGAACGATGCTTTCCTACTCAATGCGTGGACAAATCAAAGATATTAAGCAACGTTCATTCTTGATTATTTCTGCAGCCGTGCTGAACGTCGCCCTTGCGTTGGAGGAACCCGTTCCTCTTTCTTTGCCTTCTTCGGAGTTGACTTGGCCTTAGAGACCGGAACCGTATCCTTGTCGTTTTGGTCCTCCTTCTTCGCCGTACTTCTTCTGGCAGCCTTCGTCTTAGGCTCGACTTGCCCATTTTCTGCAACCATGTCGACCTTGTCGTCGCTGGCTGCTTTCCGCTTTCCCTTCGAGCCAGACTTGTTCCACTTTCCTGGCCATTCCGAGAAGCCGCCCTTCGTGCCGAGGAGCACGATAGCGTCGTAAGCCAAGGCAGGGACGGGCTGTGAACAAGTGTTGAGGTAACTATGAGACTGTCTTCAGACCATTGGGGCAGAGCAGAGTTCCACTCACCTGTACGCTCAGCCGTCCACGATTTAAGAGGGGCATACCCTTGATCGCGTCGATGTGCTCAGACGTGAGGAAACTGACTTGTCCCTTCTGCTCCGCGGTGAGAGAGCTCGAAGCAAGATGTTGCAAAAGGGCCAAAGAGACGAAGTTGGGGAGTCGAGTCTTGAACGTGCAGTCGACCATGAACCATTTGGGGCTGTCCTTGTCCGTCTTGGGATCGAAGTATGGGTGACTCTGTATCAGTAGAAAACAAGGCGGTCAGTAGGGCGGAGGAATACGAAGGGAGCGAGAGAAAGGTCTGAGTCTACTCACTGGGTCCCAGGCGGTGTGATCTGGATACCCTTCTTTCGAAACTTCAGCCAAGGCTGCTACACCTGTTTGCAAATAGGAAGGGGATCAGCAAGCACTTCCTCAGCAGGGCAGGGCAGTTTCTAGGAGGTAATGCTCGCCTGGTAGTGCACCTATAGTCGTAAAGGAGAGAATAAGAGCAATAGGATCAGCTCAGCCTTCTGACTGCCTTGAAAACGCGTTTACTCACAATTCGAATGATAGAACAGGACCTCGTCCCCAAGCTTCATCTTCTCCTTCATGATCGCCTTTGCCTCTGGATTCCGGACCCCGTCCCAGGTCGTAGTCTTGAGCTTTTCGAACTGGTCCACCCTAGAAGACAGACGAAGGCGTAGGAAGGAAGTTTGAGCATATAGCAAAAGGGCTCAGAAAGTGAGAAGACGCTCACGAGAATGCAACATCGATGCCCCTCTCCAGTCGTGTTTCTGGCTCGGCCTTCATCAGCCAGTGTTGCTTCGAGGCCGCCATGCTGGAAAGGGCACGGACAGAGAGCACGCGAAAGGGAGACGTCTTGAGGGATCTTATAACGAAGACGTGCACTTTTGACTTGGTCGAATGGTGGGAGGTGCGAAGCTCATCTTCCTCATCTCCTCATGGTTAACTTCCACTCACTCGACCATCATCACTGCATGAGCCATGGCCACTACCGAACACATATCCGAACAAGCCAGTCTCTCCCGCAGACGCAGCAGACGCGATGAGGAGCCCACAAACGCGACGTTGGGTGGCACAAGAAACGATGATGCAGAAAGACGGCGAGGCTCAGATTCCACCTTGCCACCTTCAGAGAGACAACGACTTCAAAGACTCCCTAGATCCTTAAGGGCCACCCTCTGCACGTTTGAAGGAGCGAGAGACTTTCTTGCTCGAGAGCGGACGTTCTTTGTATGGGTGAGTTACAGATATCCATGTGAGGATTTCGAGTACCCATTCCCGCTGAATCTTCCTCCTCTTCCATGCCTTTCATACAGCTTCGCCTCAGCACAACACTCATGGTCCTCGCAGGAGCCCTCCTGCTCCGCCTTCAAATACGAGGTACCCCCAAATCTACCTCAGAGCAACCCCAAGTGTCCTTCTCAATACAAGAACGAAGAGTCGTGCGAAAGATCCTCGAAACTCGATTAGCGGCGATCCTCTCCAACTCAACTACCCCTAATAATACCCTCTCCTCCCAATCCCAATCTTCATATTCCCCTTTCGCAACCGACCAACCACGAACCCACTTCCCCTTCTCCCCAAACCTACCCGTCCCTTCCATCCTCCTCGGCGCCCTCTTCTCCATCCTGACCTTCCTCGCCTTGGGTGTAGGCCTGTACGACTTCCTCCGCTGCAGTCGGTGCCTCGAACAATTCGATCATTTCGGCGCGATACAGGCGAGTGAGGGATTTGGACATGGGCCTAACAATCGGTCCTCGATCGCGGGTGTTCCTGCTGCGGCGGCGGCGGCGCCGGTCGTAGTGGTGGAGAGTGGTGTGCCGGAGGGGTACGATGCCGCCAAGGCTGTCGAGGCGCACAGTGGACGGTGAGTTTGGCAAGTAGACAGAAAAGCTCAACGTCTGAGGTCTTACTCATCTTCGCTTTTTCTCTTCAGCGTCGTCCACTTGACCACGGTGGTGATCGCAGCTTCCATTCTCATGGTAGCGACTTTCTTCGTAATCGACGAGTTCATGTCCTGAATGGACTGGACTGGCTGTCCAATCTGGACTATTTCTTCGCTTCCTCTCCCTGTGCCTGAGTCCATCACTTCCAAGGAGCGTATCTGGATCTAGGGACGTCCGGGTCACGATTTTGCAGAACGATACAGATATACAGAGAACGCCCGTTCTGAGCGCGAAGGAGGAAAGGCAAAGGGTGGAAGTCACAAAAGAGGTGGACGAGAATAAGAAAGGTAGCGCCTGGGCACGTGAAGTAAGAGCGCTATACTCGAGGTCCTAGAAAAAGATCCTCAAATCTTGTAGACGACGTCTGGAAAAAAGGAGCAAAGAAAGAAAGGTCAGGCAAAAGTACTTCAAACAAAGAAAACTCCAATCAAGAAGCAAAGACTCACCATCCGAGAACATAATCTCATCCGCCTCGCCCATAATCCTCAACGCCTCCCTAGCCTCCGCATCACTAAACATATCCCGCGCAGGTACACCCCGGTTCACACCTTCCAACACATTGCCCAACGTCGCATAATCTTCCTCGCTCAGCGAGCCTCCGCGCGCGAAGAGGGCGGCCAGGCGGGAACGGAACGAGTTCAGTCGGTTGGCGGGGAGGGCGGCTGTTGTTGTTGATGAGGAGGAGGTAGGGGCAGGGGCGGAAGGAGCGGCGGGCGGTGGAGAGAGAATGGACTTGGTAGCGGCGGCTGCGGCGGCAGCGGCAGGTCGTACAGGCGAACCTTCCATATCGCGCATCGCATCCAACGCATCCATATCCTCATCCTCCTCCTCCTCCGCGTCCCCAGCTCCCCGCCGACCAAGCGGAGACTTGACCGGTGAGAAGGCCGCTGCAGCAGCAGCAGCGGTAGCAGAAGAAGGAGAACGACCAACAGTCGACCGACGTGAAGGACTATCGAGACTCTTCAACTCCTCCGCTCCAGCGCCCGTACCAGCCTGCCGGGCTCCACGAGTCCCATACTTGCCCGTACCCGAATATGCCGCCGCCGCCCCACCCTTCTTCGGCAAAACTTCGTCCCCATCTCCATCATCATCATCGTCCCCATCATCTCCAAAGTCATCCCCATCCGAATCATCCCCATCGCCAGGCGTAGTCCGTCTCCGCTTTGCACTCCGTCCATGTCGACCGGGCCGGACGACCTCCTTGAAGAGGGCAAAGCGAAGAATCTCCTCGGCCGCTTCGGCGTCTTCCTCCTCTACCTCCCGGGACAACCTCGACTTCGCATGAGCCGTGGCAAGTCGGATAAGAGTCTCGAGCGTCCGGGCAGTCAAGGGTGACGTCCTTCGTTGATTCCCACTAAGCTCGTCATTCCTCAGTCCAGCATACACATTCACAATAAACTCCGCCGCAGGTTCGGTCAGGACCGGTTGGATCCGCGTCTTGGCGTACTGGATGTACTTCTTCACAAAGTTGATCGACAGTACCTCGCGCTTCTCGATCCGTTGTTTGCCCCGGCGGACCATGGTAGGTTGGATACCGCCGTGCAACAGAGGGTTGTACTTCTGGAACGGCGACGAGTCTCCATTGAGGATCGCCCCGTCCGCATCCGTCGTCGGTCCATCGGGCGTACCCACATCGAGCACCTGATCCAAATTATCAAGCGCAGGCATACCCTCCTCCAAACCCGGTTGCAAATACCGATGCATCCTCAACACATGCTCGGAAATCATCCGATCCCTCTGTTCGTCTGAGTCATCCGTGACAACAAAGAGCAAATCGAAACGGGAGAGCAACGAGTCCGGCAACGCGATATTCTTGTGAGGATCCTTGTGAACATCGTATTGTCCATATATCGGATTTGCAGCCGCAATGACCGAGCATCGCGCATTGAGGGAAGTATGAATACCCGCCTTGGCAATCGTGACCGTCTGTTGTTCCATGACTTCATGAATGGCCACCCGATCGACATCGCTCATCTTGTCGAACTCGTCAATGCAGATCACCCCTCGGTCGGCGAGGACCATAGCGCCCGCTTCCAATCGACGTTCGCCCGTCTCCTTGTCGGTAGTGACCGCAGCGGTGAGACCTACGCCTGAGGAACCTCGACCGGTGGTAGCGATGGCCAAGGGGGCCGTGTTGAGGACGAAGCGGAGCATCTGCGACTTGGCAGTCGATGGATCTCCGACCATCAAGATATTGATATCACCACGAATATGCGTCCCATTGGGCAAATTCTTCTCCTGCCCTCCCAAGAGGAGCAACAGGATCGCCTTCTTGATGTAATCATGTCCATAAATGGACGGCGCGAGTGATTGCGAGAGTAACTGGAACACATGACCCTTTTTGGAAATCTTGTTGATGTTCCGAACGTCCGTGTCCGAGATGTGCATCTGGGCGATCCCACCTCCCGATTTGGCTGAGAGGAGGTTGAGGTTATTCCCAATCATCAGAGTCCGGAAGGTCGAGGATGAACTTTGACCCACGCGATTTCCCAAGGAACGGAACATCCCGACCAACTGGATCCGATCACCCGGTTTACACTTATCCACCAGGTCGTCGTCCATGACGACCTCGATACTGCGAGGCAGTTGACCGGGCGGGGCACGTTCGGGCATCTCTTGGACACTGATCATCTGGTGGTCGCGGAAGATACTGTGGCCGAATTCGGTGGTGAGGCGGTTGCCGTCCTCGTCGACGGTTGGGTAGACGGAGGTGGAGGGTGGGGCGGTGCCGTACATGGTTGCGTCGCGGTATTCGCGGTAGTGGAAGCGCTTCGTCGCGTCGCAGTAGTGGACCGACTTGAGCACCTTGGGTCGGACGAGCGAGCCTGGATTTTCACAGGGAGCGAGATGGGAGAGTTCAGTTAACCAATAATTTTCCTCGTGGCTCACGACCACCCTCGACGAGGTAGACCAACTCACATCTGGTAACAATACCCTCCAGACTCATCATCTTCCCCAAATGCAAACTCCTCAACGTCCGCGGATTGACATGATGATCACCAAAACTACCCCTCAACCCAATATAGAACTGCTTATTCGCAATGTCGTCCTTGGTCGGGTTATGAATCTGCTCGACGAGTTGGTGCAGGGCCGCGTCGAAAGCGGGGAGATACTCGTTGGGCTCTTCCAGGAGGCCTGTTGCGAATTCGCGGTTGTAAGAGCGGAGTTCGTCAATGTTGATGATGAGGCGGCGGCCGTCGAGACGGAGCATGCGGCGGACGGCATCGCGGTAATTCGTCGGACCGGCCTGGGGGTTGTGTGTGTGTGTGAGGATCAGCAAATGTTTTGGTGTGTATTTCGGGAGAAGGTAAGACTCACTTCGTTGTCCAGGAACTCTGCGAATACGCGCGCGCGATCTTTGAGGAGATCGTCGGCGAGGAGGGGAAGGTCGAAGTCGACGTCGCCCATGGTGTGGGGATGGTCTGGTGCGGGTTGGTGAGTTTGTGGGGATGTGTTGTCGTTAAAAGTGAGGAAGAGACCTTGGCCGCCTGTCTGTTTTGGCTGTCGTGAGAGTGTGCGGACTTGACTCAGGGGATCGGATGTGGTGGTGGTGGTGGTGGTGATGGTGCTGTCGTCGTGCGCCGCTCTTCCACTTTCCTTTCTCCACCTTCTCAGTGTTGGCTTCTCAAAAACGCGTCGCGTCGCGTCAACTTCCATCTTCAAACGCGACCGTGTCATCCTCGCCTCAGCAAAAATAGCGCATCTCACCACCGCGACCGTGACGCGTTTCAAAAGCAAGTGAATCAAGAAGGGTAGATCGGCGTCAAGACTCAAGAAGGGAAGGAAGCAATCGAGTATCAATGCGAATGAAATGCAAGTTCGATGGATGGATGAATAACAGGGCCGAAAAGGTAACCCAAAATGCGTTTGGATTGCCCAAGAATAGATAGGCAGACGATCAAGCTTCGGCAGGTGCCAGAGCGATGAGGTTGAAGTTGATGCTCTCAGGCGCACGGGACATCTGGAAGGGAAGAATCCGAAGAAGGACGAGATCAGCCACGCTGTCCCGCATAGAAGAGTGAAAATCGCACCCAATAACCCCCAGCTAAATGCAGACTCACGTAGTTCTCCTGAATCCACTTGACCGCCTTACTCAACAAGTCCTCTTGCGACTCCAAGGCCACCCCATGATCAACCGGCCCCTTCCGATCCCCATCAAGCTCAACCAAGCTCCCATTGTGCCTGACGAAGCAGACAAAGTGGAGATCGACGGGATCCTCTGCAGCAGGGGCGGAGGTCTGACCACCCTGTGCAGCCGAAGCGTGGGTAGTTTGCAGTTGCTGGAAGGATTCTAGGTAGGATGCTCGTTCGATTGGTGGGAGAGGTCTGACGTCCTTCAAGAGCTGTTCGAGGGCGGACGAAGACTTGATTAGGGAACGTGCTTTGGTTGAGGAGGAGATGGAGTGCAGGAGTCCGATGGTACCGCATGCATTTCCGATCGTCTGTTTGAACCAAAGCAGAGACTCGTCCTCCTTGCCGCTCTCCACCTCGGGTTCGGGCTGAGTCTGTTCCTGCTTGTCCTGATCCTGTTCCCTCCTGAAGCTGGCGATGGCTTGGTTGATGGGGAAGAGGAGAAGGACGGCTTCTACTGGCTGTGGTACCATTTGGAGAAGTTCGTCGTCGAGGCCGAAGATGTCGTGGTATGCGAGTTTGTGGGTGTCTAGACCCATGTTTGCTGCCCATGAGTTGAAGATGTCTGGGTTTGCCTCCAGAGGTACCCACTTGATGGGTCCGCGCGGTGAAGCTGGGGAGAGAGACAAAGGGACGGCTTTAGTTCATGCAGGTCTATACATAGCTCGTCTTAGCTGAAGAACTGACCTGTGTTGGACATGGATGAGAGAAGACAGTGAGCGATGTGAGGGCGAGGTAGAATAGCAAGAAGGAGGGAATTGTAGAATGCTCAGCTGAGGGAAGAGGTTGTACGAGTATAGTGCTGACTGTGGCCTGAGCACATTCTTAAGAGGGATGGATGAGCGTGGGAAAAATGTGGAGGTCATCACTCATTCTCAGTCACTCATCCTCACAGTCACTTGTCATGCCTCTGCTCTCACCTTCACTCCCATCGCCAGACACACACACAACTCCTCACTACTACAACGATCCCCGCTGATCCCATCCTCAAAGACGCAATGGAGGGACGCTTACCATCATCCATACTAACCTCTTCACGATACCCTCCAGCAGCAACAGGAGCTACATCTAAGAGGAATCATCAACACCCTCATCAACCCCACCAGCACCAGCAACAACCACCACAGCGCAACACTCACTCATCATCAACATCCCAGAGCAGATCACACTCATCATCACATCGAAAAGAACTGGCAGCACAAGCACAGGCTCAGCAGCAGCAGCAGCAGCAGCAGCAATATCAACACCAGCACCAACTATCCTTCCAACCACATCACTCCCACCATCTCCATCATCATCATCATCAACAACAGCAGCAACAGCAGCAACACTCACATGCACACCAACATCACATCCCCATCGCAGGCCCATCCTCACATCCATACTCACAATCATCTCAACAACCACTCCCAGGTCCATCCACCAGCCTTCACATGGCACACTCCTCTGCAGGTGGTCCAGCTGGCATCCCCCCCACCCATGAGAGCAAGAAGGACAAGAAGCGCAAGGAAGTCGTCGATCGTATCTACCGCGTGCACTGGGATACCTTTGACGAGCGAGAGGCGTATGTATTTTCATTTCTTGAAATCTACCCCAGCTCTGCAACTAACTGACATGCATCACCTCTCTTCATTCATCCAGCATGTACCAGGAACAGTACCAAGCCCTCACAGATACCTACGCCTCCCTCCTCAACACACCCCTCTCCCACCGCCCATACCTCCTCGCCCTCTCCAACCTCGCCCTAACCCGGGACCAACAACTCCGCGAATCAGCCCTCTTCTCCCTCCACCAAATCGAATCCGTCAAAGCGACCCACAACACCGAACGAGCAAAAATCGAAGATGAAGCTCGACTACAGAAGAAACATGTCCGGGAGACTCTCCTCGCAGCTGTGGAGGAGAGGAGGAAGAGGTTGAAGGAGGAACGAGAGGGGGGAAATGAGTTTGCTGTTGACGGTGGAGGACTGTTGAGTGATGTACTCCGGAGTGGATCGACGAGGAAGTTGAGGAATAAAGGGTCGACGAGGTTGGGTAGGGGTGCGGGTGGGACAGGTGGAGCAGCTGGGGCGGTGATGGATGAAGGAGAGGGAGGAGGAGGAGGAGGGGGAGAAGGGAGTGAGGGTGGAACTCCAGGAGGTGTGGCAGGAGGCGCAGCTGGGTCGAACACGGGTCCGACGGGTACGGCTACTACTTCATCCTCACGACGAGCAGCAGCGGCGGCAGCAGCAGCCACAGCCTCGAATGGAGGAATTGGCGGATCTTCTTCCTCTGGAGGCGCAGGAGGTGTAGGCGGTACTGGAGGCGCGGGAGGAGGAGGTCGAGGACACGATCATCATGCCGATTCAGACTCCGAGATGCCCAACCTCGGATTCGGATTTGGGTTGGGTGGGGCTAGTGCGCTCTTCTCTGGTCCTCAAGGTCCGGCATTGGCGGATATTGCGTGGTCGCTCTCGCACGCTGCTTCGGTGCCCGTCGGCGTTTCGTCTGCGCAGAATGAAGCGGGCGGGATTGTGACTCCTTCGTCGCCCCTCCTTGGAGAGGGAGGTGGTGGTAGTAAAAAGAAGAAGGCGGCTGCTGCGGCGGCGGCCGCGGCTGCTGCGGCTGCCCAAGCTATGAACGCAAGTAATGGGTCTTTGTCCTCGACTCCCACACCCGGTCCCACCACCTCCCTCGGCGCAAACGCAAACGCCCCCGGACCGGGCGCAGGAGCTGGTGCGATCGCCTCGGACGGGAACGGTCAGGCTGATGCGACTGTCCAGGCTGCGACGGCTGTTGGGGTAGCTGTTACTGCTGCGTTGTTGTCGGGGTCGAGCACGTCGGATGCTGCTGCTGTTGGTGCTGCTACAGGGAGTGGGAGTGGTGGGAGGGGGGCGGCGATGCCGGTGCAGGTTCATATGCCTGCTGGGTTCCGCTTCAACCTGGGTGGGTTGGGAGGGTTGGGACTGTTGAGTGGGGTAGGGGGTGGGATCAGTATCGGTGGGGGTACCATTGTGGGGAGTGGTGGTAATGTCGTTGCGGGGGGAGGGATGGGCGGTGGTGGTTCTGCTGCTGGAGGAGGAGGAGCGTCAGCTGGTGGAGTAGGGATTGTCGGCGGAGCTGCTGGAGGAGGCGCTAGTGCTGGAGGAGGAGTCAGTCCTGTGGTGATCATAGGTGGGGCGAATGCGAAGCATCTGAGGTATGAGGTGGGCAAGAGTCTGCATGGGTTGTCGGCTGCTCGGGATTTTGAGATCGAGGCGGACCTGTTCAGTATTCGGAAGACGGGGTCGAAGCGGCGGCGGAGGTGAGGGCGAGGTGGTCCCTCTGTATGGCGACGACGATGTGCATCCATCTTTTGTACCCGTTCTTCTTGACGCTTGGAACTGAATTGCTGAATGTAGACGAGTGCACAGCTTCCCCTTGTTATCTCGCACGGACTGGGTTGCTTCCTCCTTCCTGACTACCACCATCATCCACACACACACTTCCAACAGCGATGACTTCGGCTGCCAACTACGACGCTCCTCCCGCGCAAGAAGCAGACAGCGCACTCCTTACCGATGTCGACGTCGTGACCGCCTTTCACTCGTTGCTGAAGGACGCCCTCGCACAGGCAAGAGCAGAGGGCCTCATCACCGACGAACTCCTCGAACAAGCCGGCGTAGACATCCAGATCAACGGTCCAGCACTCGCCCTCTGCTTCGCTGCCCTCCAAGCTGCAGGATCACCACCTGCCATCCGCGCACCCGATGGAAGTTTCGTACTCGACAATGGGAACTGTCCACCTTCGTTCCGCGTCTTCTTCGAATCGTGGCAGAGGGAGGTCATCCCCATCCAGCATCTCACGCTTGAGAACAGACACGATCTCATCAGGCTCATCTGTGACAAACCTGCGCTCCGACCTGATCTTATCGAGGAACAGCATCCGGACATACCGCGGATCGCTGCTACCTTGAAGTCGATCGCTATAAACCTCGTCCAGCGGAGGACTTTTCAACTTCTCTTCTCGGATGACTTACAGCATGCCCTCGACTCGAACGTCCGGCCTAGCTCGCCCAGTGGTCGGTCTAGGAGCTCGGGAGAGTTTGGTTCGACGAATGGGAGTGAGAGTGGTGGACGCGTCGTGCATCAGTACCAACCTCCGCCAGGGTACGAGCCACCGCCGCCGCAAGTTATCAACACTACTACTTCTGCCGCCACTACGCCAGCTGTGACGACGACGGCCCCTTCTCCTCAAACACATCAACCGCCCCAGCCACAGTTCCAAGCTCAACCACCTCTCCCAGAAAAGGGAGGCCGACCACTGTCCCCGGTACCACCTCGTCCCCCACCCTCAACCACCCATCCAACGAATCTCCAACCTCCGAGCCTACCATCTTCACCCCAACCGTCCTCCGCCTCCCTGCACGACGACCCAAACCTGAACCTAATCCGAGAAACACTCCTCTCAGCACTAGCAGACGTCCTAGCAACCACCCCAACCATCCGGACCCTCCTCTCGCGAAACAGAGGCGAATGGACTTCACACGCCTACTTCGCCTGTCTCTGTCTGGCCATCCTGGACGTGGCTCTCCATCGAGTCACACCCTCGGGTGGGGTGAGATGTGTACAGACGGGGAAAGGGCCGGGTAAGATTATTGGGATGGCAGATTGTCCGTTGCAGTTGAGACGGTTACTTTGGGCTTTGAGTAATATTGGGGCGATGTGTCAGAGGTTGGCGGAGGATGATGATCTGGCGGCGATGAGGTTGGCCGAGCAGTCGGATTCTACTCCTTCAGCGGCGGCAGCGGCGAACAATGGCACAGACTCACAGACGACGAATCGGATCGAGAGACTCCGGTATCGGTTGGAGAACGGCGTCGATCGCGATTCGTCAACGTCGTCGTCGTCTAATCGACCACCCAACAGTCGCACTCCCGGCGCAGGCACAGTCCGACTTCAGACAAACGTCACGGAGGTGTCGAACAATATTAATCGCCTTGCACTGGCGTTCTTCAAGATCCCGACGTTCCGCGAACGACAGCGGGAGGCTTTCAAGGTCTTGCAGGCCGTGGACAGTCTTTGAAGGATGATCTTTCGATCTTCCGACGAGGTATGACCTCTTTTCCCTTCTTGCCTTTTCTCCTCCCTTGCTCTTGGACAAATCGAGATGGGTTCATGACATTGATACCCGGCTCTCAACTATCTATCCGACCTTTGCTCAGAAAATGCACCCACAATTTGCTCAATCTTCATGTATGTCGATCATCTTGTGGCACGTCCTCGAACGGAACGAAGGCTGAGCGGGGATACGGTTTTTGGATTCTAGGACGCCGCAAGAATGAGTGCGGTGATATGATCGAAAGAGGGGAAAAACAGGGAACTGTCGATTAAAGCAGACCAGGAGTGACGGGTATCACTGCCAGTCCAAGGGGGAGATGGCCAAGGGCCAAGAGAGGTGAGTAGGGAGGGACGAGAAAAGGGATTATCGGAAACAGGGTCCTCTCCCCCCTCAGTCGGACTCGTCGCTATCCTCCTCCTCCTCTTCCTCCTCAACATCATCATCCGTCGCACTCGAGTCATCCTCGTCGTCCTCATCATCCTCCGCCCTCCGCTTGACCCGCTCGCCACGCATAGCAGCCATCTGACCCGCCAGACTGCATAAAAAAGATCGGAGGGTCAGCACACGCATGTCAATCCTAGGGAAAAGAGAAAGAGAAAAAAACTCACGTATCCTCATCCGGATCAGAAATATCATCCTCCTCCTCTCCCTCCTCCTCCAACGCACTAGGATCATCAACCCTCAACTTCACAGGCTTACTAGCCTCAGAGCCCAGGTACGAGTCCGAGACGACGAAGGCCTGGAACGTGTACAGGGCCGCTTGGGGCGGTGCTTGGAACTGGATCGAGTACGTGCGCACTTTGTCCGGGCCGATGTCGGTCAGCCGTGTGGGGTGTACGATCACCCGGTCCAGCTTGTGGTCGCCGATGAAGATCCACCAGTGAGGTTTACGTTCCTATTTCCAAAAAGGACAATGTGTCAGATAACGACGCGGACGCAGTGGGCTCTCCACTTCTACGTTTTGCAGACATGCCGTTAACTCACATCAAGGAAGTAAGGCGCCCGCGCATACCCAATAGCCTGCTTCCCATCCTTATCCTTATCATCATTCCGTCCCAACAGAGCGTCCAACTTCGTATCATCATCATCCTCCGTACCCGGCCGCACATCCGACTCCAGATTCATGTTCGACCCGACATTGTCCGGCGAAAGTCCGTTCGTCATGATCTTGCGGTTCTTCTTGAGTGGGGAGAGACGGAGCTTGAGGACGAATTGGACAATGGCGCCGGTCGTTACGAGACGCTCGCCGACCACTGCAATGAGGATTGCCTTTCGCGTGAGCACAGCGGGGAAAGGCTTCGCACGAAGCATGAGGAAAAGTCAAAACGCACCTTTGAAATAAGCATCAACAAGCTCAACCCTCGGCCACTCCCCCGCAACCTTAACCATCTCCTCATACTGCGCACCACCCAAGTCCTCCCCAACCCTCAAAATCTTCCTCCGCTGCTCATCAGGCATATTCCAAAACCCTTGAATACCCAATCCACCAAGCTTGCTACCCCCAATCAACGCATTCGCTCGTGTGGTGTCCAGGTGGGGGAGTTGCATCAGTTCTTGGACTGGGCGGGGTTCGATCAGGGGCACGGCTTGGACGAGCGATTGGACGGTGTGCATGATTTCGAGAGTTTCGTTGAGCCAGTTGTGCGCCAGGGAGATCGAGAGGGTGCCGTTCAGCAATTGAGTGGCTTTTTGGCCGATTTGGTAGATTTCTGTTGGTGGAGAAGTTGAAAGGGGGGGGGGGGGGGGGGA
>RDSH01000060.1:70561-104227 GCA_009428295.1 Tilletia walkeri
GGGAATGAGCTTCAGGTCTCATAGCGTCAGGGACTTTGGAGAACAATTTCTCGCGTAAACGTACCGGTGTTCAGCTTCGTGTTCTTGCTCTGCAATCGGAGGAAGTACGCGTAAAGAAGGGTCAAGGACCTCCGAATCGACTGAGACTTGAACTGTAAGACAAGGAACAGACAGCATACGTAGTCAGTCTCCGACGGGACTACAGCGAACAAAGCCCCCCCTTCAAGATGAAACTCACATCACCATCATCAATCAACCACCACCTAGGATCATACTCCTCAAGCACAGCGCTCAACTCGGCCCTGAGCGCAACAAAGTCCTCCTCATAAGGCAGCTTCCCACGCTTATCATACGCAGGCGCATCAAACTCCTCCGCAATGGCGATCATGGCGATCAGACGGCCCACAGGTGTATCTTCGCGCAGATTCTTGAAGAAGGATTGGGCGGTGCCGTTGATGATGCCGTCCTTGGTGCGCGAGCGGGAGCCGTACCACCACCGAGCCTGGCCAGAAAGAAAAAAGAATATGAAAAGGGGTTAAGTTTTCTCTCCTGCTTTTGCCAGGTTTACTTTGGATGGAAATACGTACGACGAGGTATGGCAAGCCCAGACCGAAGGCGATACCGTACGCGCCAAGAACCCAGATGTTGTTCTGTCCTTGAATGATCCAGGTAGGGAGCGCAATGCCCATGCTCATCTCCTGTCGTCCATCAGGATGTCCGTACAGCTCAAAGTTCTTGCGGATCGTCTCGTCCGTGAGGCTGGTAGAGAAACGCAGGGTTAGGGCGTGTAGACTAAGACCCAGAAGGGGAGGGAAAACTTACGACTTGTATGCCTTGGTCAACTCGATGAATTGACCTTCAGCCCATTCCTTGGTCTGGTTCGCAACGAGCTCGATCTTGTCGGGGTGGCTTTGAAAAAGAGATAAACATTCGAATCCACTCGTAAGCGCGCGGCACAAGCTAACAGAGCAGGGAAGGCGGGGAAACTCACAACTTGACGCTCAATTTCTTGTAATGCTTCTTGATCTCCTTCTCAGTGGCTGAGGCTTTGATGCCGAGGATGGTGAAAGGGTCGTAGACGGGGTGAGTGGAGTTTGTCGCTGAGTTGGCGATCTTTTGGAAGAGGTATGCTACGGCGGACCAGCCGATCACGATGAAGAGGAATCTGGAAGAATCGAAGAGAGGAAATGAAAAATGAGTTTCGAGGCTGCGTGAGCGGCAAGCGCGGGCTAAGCGTTGCGCAGAGGGCTGAGGCGCGCGTGAATCTGTGTGAGAGAGACATACCGTCCGCTAACTTGAGGGTTTGTCAGACTTCGCTTTCGAAGATTCTTGATAGCCTGTACTTTCTGGCCTTTAGCATCGAACCAGCTTTGTGTACGGTCTGATCTCACAGAAAGAAGAAATAAATCATCAGCGAACAGAATTGTTCAGGCATTGCCTGGAGAAAAAAACACTCACCGCGCTTTCGGGAGAGGACCGTGGTGTAGGTGAGGGGTACGAGGATGAGGAGGAGGAAGGTGAGGACAAAGGTGTAGAATTGTCCTCCCTCTTCGTCGTACTTGTACTCTGACATTGTGTGCGGTTGAGCTGAATGCTCCTAGCGGCCTCCTTTTTGACGTTCTCTTGGGCTGGCCAGAGCTCGGCGGAGTAAAGAGGCTTCTGCGCTGGGTGTATGCGCGGCGAGAAGAGGAGCTCGGGTGGGGAGCCAGCTACTTGGGGCGGTATACCTTGAGGATGATCTTGTGGGCTGCGTGCGTGCTGTGCTGCTGAGGTTGTCGTTGTTGTTGTCCTGCTGTGCTGTGCGCTGCGAAGGTTGTTGCTCTCCCAGTCGATGATGATGAGGTGGGCGACCCTTTGCATGCGTGGAGGTGGTCATGCGAAGAAACCGGCCGCATCGGAGCATATTGCCGGAGACCACAAGTAAGACTGAAGACTGAGACTGAGACTTTGCGGGAAAGGAGTCTCAGCTCTCCCACCCATCCACCCACCCGCCGAGCTCACGATGACTGGCCCTTGCTCTCCTCCTCCTCATCGTCTAGGTCCTAAGATCAAAGGTTGCTTCTTCGTGGCAGCTCGCACTCGCAAAGAAATGTCATCTCTCTTCAACGCGTCTCGCTCCTCAGCCTCCGTCAATCCACTCGCATCCTCAACCTCCTTCTGGGCAGACGAGGAAGAATCACCATGGGGTGCACCTCCTCCAGCATCAGTATCAGCTTCAGCAGCAGCCCCTTCCAATCCTCTCCCATCAGCCGAAGAAGAGGATGATCATCATGGATTCGCATCGACAGCCTCATCCTCAGCCAAATATGCCACTCCCGCATCGCCCCCATCGTTCGAACGCTCCAATAGTGGATTCGGAGGGGAGACCGACATCGATAGCATGGCAAGTCCCTTCGGAGCACCCGTGTCTACCGGCTTTGGCAGCATCTCCGCACTCGATGACGGCCCTTTAGATCCCAGCGCAAACCCTTTCGCCTCTGCCAAGTCATCCTCGTCTTCTTCATCCGTGGGCGGAGGAGGAGGAGGAGGAGGATTCGCATCGCCAAGTCGCGCGTATGGAGGAGAGGACAGACAGCGGGATATCGGTGCGAGACATCCCTATGCCGATCCCACTCCCGCTTCTGGCTTCGACGACGGCGGTCTTTTTGGCGCACAATCCACCGCCTATCAACAACCTAAGCCAGTACAGCATTCATCCTACCAGCAACCGAGCCAAGATCGCTACGGCTCCGGTTTCAACAATCAGCAATCGCATGCCTATTCTCAGCAGCAGCAGCAGCAGCAGCAGCAAGCTCCATACCCCAATCGTCAGCCTCAGCAGCAGTATCAACAGCAGCAGCAACAACAGCAACCTCGTCAAGATCCGTACTATCCACAACGCTCACAACAGGGTCCCTGTGGTCCTGCGCCCCCAGGCCAGTACCAACGTCAGTTCCAGCCGCCCCAACCAAACCTTCACGCGCCTTATGGTGCTCAGCAACAGCAGCAGCAGGGTCCGTTGCATGCCCGACCGCAGTCACATCACCAACAGCAGCAGCAGCCACCACGAGGTCAGCAACAACAGCCACCTCAACCTGTCGTTCCCGCGACTCCGTACTCGCCCTTTGCACGTGTGGACAGTTTGAACACGCGTCGGGAGACCTTGGAGGAGATGTATGGTGTGCCTGAAAACTTCCTCGAGGTGGAGGTCAAGAATCCCATCACTCACGGTATGTCAGACACAGAACGTTCGCAGTCTGGAATGTATGCTCATTCTTCTTTTCCTTCCGATTTGCTTGTACCGTAGGATTCGGACGGAAGGCGTACACGGATTATGAGATTGTCACTCGAGTGAGTTTCATCCTATTCTTCCCAGTGCCAATCCATTCGCGAGTGTCTGAGACTCACCTTGCATTCACACCTTAACTTTCCTGCAGACCAACATCCCCGCGTTCAAAGTGCGATACTCCACCGTCCGTCGGCGATACTCCGACTTCGAGTTCTTCCGCGAGATTCTGGAGCGGGAAACGACGCGCGTCAATATTCCCCCCTTGCCTGGTAAAGTGCTGACGAGTCGCTTTACGGATGAGGTGATTGAGGCGCGACGGGAAGGATTGGAGCGATTCCTCAGTATTGTTGCTGGTCATCCACTTCTTCAGGTGAGTCTCTTCAAGGGAAAGAAGAACGCAAGTGTGATCCTTTGGCTGACATCGCCCTGACTGTTTCCAATTCACAGACGGGAAGCAAGATCTTGTCTGCCTTCCTTCAGGACCCCGCTTTCGACAAGTCCCAGTGGATGTAGAATCCACACACACTACATGATACATCCCACCAAAACCGTCTTGCGTTAACTCATCCATTGAGCGACACGAACGAAATGTATGTTATGCCTGCTCGATATCGGGAAACACAAGATGTGGTCTTTGACCTTTCGATCGAGTGTATGGGACTATGAGCGAGATAACGATAAGATTTTAAAATGATCATATGGCTGATGATCATTTCTCATATGCGGAAAGGAAAAAAAAAGTTGGAGCTTCCAGTCATCAGCGAACGGCCAACTCATTCTTACAACCTTGACCTCGCCATCAAGCAAAACGAGAATCATGGCAGGATCATCGTCACCAGCTGCCAAACGAGCAGCACTCGCTCCCAAGACACAGCGCACTCCACGCAAATCAGCAGCAGCAGCAGCAGCATCATCAATACCAGCCTCACACTCAACCGCACTCGCATCTCTAGCAGACACTCTTCCCGACACCCTCACCTTCAACGACGACGAACCAACACTTGGCGAGCGCGTCAGTGGAAGCAGCAGCAGCAGAGGAGGAGGAGGAGCAGCCAGAAATACACACTCCCTCCCAAACGGGACAAGGAAATCATCAAAAGCAAAACTCGCCAATGGATCTGCTTCAGCACACCAGGACGATGACCCAGAAGACGACGACGAAGACGAAGACAGCCCCAATGGTGTCCTAACTAACGGCAAATCCGCATCCAATACAAGAGGCGCACAGCCAAACGGTGTTTCCGGAGAAGGAGAGGACGACGACGACCTGACACCTTTCCCACTTCCTGCGTCCGTCTCGGGAAACCCACTCGCCTCTTCGCCCGCCCTCTCACACGCACTCAACCAAGCCCTCCACTCAGCAGACAAAGCCCTACTCTCCTCCATCCTAGCTCACTCCGAACCCCTCCTCATCCGCTCGACCGTCCAACGACTGAGCGGGAGTCAAGCTCTCCTCCTACTCGAGCAGTGCGTTGCTAGACTTGTGGGGTCAACTCAGGGTGGTGGGACGACTGATGTGCTTTCGAGGGGGACGTCTACGGGCAAAGTTCGGACTACTGTCGAGTGGATTCGGTCCATCTTGCTCTTGCATACCGCATACTTGATGGCCTTACCCCACTTGACCACCCGTCTCGCCTCGCTCCATATGGCACTCTCTTCCCGACTGGCTTCGCACAATCGGTTGATCGGGTTACAGGGCAGGTTGGATTTGGTCCTTTCGCAGATTGAGATGCGCTCGGCTTATGCGGCTGCGGCGGGTAAAGGGGCCCAGGGTGTTCGGACTCGATTGGCAAATTCCAATGCGGGGAGTGCGGGCGGCAAGAAGGGTAAAGCTGTCGCAGCTGCTGCACAGGATCCGACGCGTTGGGTCGAGCCTAGTGATGACGAGGATGATGATGATGAGGAGGAAGACGATGAGCAAGGCATGGAACTTGATGCTCTCAAGAACGACGACGACGACGAGGATGGGGATGAAGAGGATGATGATGATGACGAGGAAGATGATGACGAAGACGACCTCGAACTCTCCCCCGTCCTCCCCGCCGAAGAACTCGAAGACGACTCCGACATCGAAGACATCATGCTCGGCGCATCACCCTCTCGCCAGCGACGCCGCAACCAGACCATCCTCTCCGACGACGACGACGATGATGACGAGGGAAACACCACGGCTGATTCAGGGGACGAGGCTCACATGGCTGTTACTGCCAGTACACTTCGAGCACGAGCGTTGGCGGAGCGGAAGAAGGCCTCTGCTGGAGCTGGGGCGTACGAGCCTGTTGATGATGCAGTAGGGTCGAAGAGGGGTAAACGTGGTGTGGGTGCAGCAGCAACGGAGGCGGCGAAGAAGCAGCAGAAGAAGGGGAAGGGGGACGAGATGGATGTCGATGATGATGATGGGGAGGAGGGAGAGGAGGGTGATGAGGATGAGGATGAGGATGACGAGAGTCTGCTTGATGAGGAGGGCGATTCTGAGCTTGTGAGTTTTCTTTTGCTTACTCGCCTGTTTTTTTTTTTTCCCTGTGGGATGGGTTTACTGATACCTTTTTGCGAATCTATGTTTGCGTCTAGGAGGATGACGATGAGGAGGACGACGAGGACCATGCGGATTATGGCATGGCTGACATGGAGGCCGAGAGCACGGATGGAGAGGAAGAGGAGGACGAGACGGAAGAAGAGTGAAATCGCGAACCCCGTTAGCGGAAAGTCTGCCCCCCCCCCCACCCCCCTCTCCTGTGCGCTCTTCTTGCCTTGTCTATTTCCCCCGCCTCTAATGTCAATAAAGTTAGGATCGAGACCTTCTGCGAAGTAGAGATATTCAGTCTCTTTTATTCTGCACTCCAAGTGGAAGGTCGCGAATGGACCTCGTTCCGCGTCAAGAGGGAAGCAGCATGCATTTCGAAGCCGTGCATGAATGGTCATTCTTGGAAGCTGGCGGGGAGATTTGGATTCCTTGAAGCAACCGCATCTGCGCTCCGACCGGGTTGAAAAGAAGCGAATCTCACAGGGGAAGCCCAGCCTCGAGGGTAGGTGCTGCGCGGTTCGACAGGTTTTGTCAGCTTGTGAAATGACAGCTCCGTTCCGTCTTTGATAGGCGAGAAGTTTCGCCGTCGGCCTCGGCTTCGGATCCATCGGTGAGCATGGCGGACGCTAAGACGCTAGAGATTTCGGGCATACTATCATCGTCAGAAGGACGTGGACTGACGTGCGTGATCTACATACCTTTCCTTGTCCTGCGTCGAAGGATAAACCTGTGCATAGGGTTGTTGGTGAGGCGGACGATTTGAGCACTCGAGAACGAACAAAAGGGGCGCCTTGGCGGGCCCCTTCGAAGCTTCAGAAGATCCACACAGAAAGAAACATCATCCTTTGAATACGAGTATGTACGCCCTAAAGCGTACTAGGTCCTGGAAGAACGTCGCACGGAAGGGCGAAGGCGGAGACTGACGTCGAAAGAAGCTGTCTTGAAGTATAACGCCAGAACCTTGGAACGATGCTTGTCGGAGTTTTCCCGACCTGATATGTGGGCGCAAGAAGAAGCGTAACATGACTGAGAAACGTTATTTCAGCCCAAATTTCCCACGTTCTTTTGGCGTATGGCGTTTTGTTTGTTCGTTCCCGCTGTACTGTTTGTTCGAGAGAAATTGCCTGGTTTATTTTTCGGTCAACACCTTCGAGAGAAACTTGCTCACGCTTTAGCCCTCGGGAAACCTTGATGGACGAGATGATAAGCGGCTAGCCAAGTGACGTTTTCTGATCCAGTATCTTGGGTACCCCCTACTGCTTCTTCTCCGTCGTTCGGCGTAGTCGCTGGTGGAAACTGTCAAGAATTTCCGTCCCCGTCTTGGCAAAGTTCGCTTGCGGTGGCGAGCTGGCGAGCTGGCGAGCTGGCGAGCTGGCGAACTACTGGACGGTGAAGAATCTTCCAAATCAGCAGCATGCTGGCCGTCGCAAATCATTATTGCGCAGACGACGGCTGAGATGAGTTCGAGCACGTGAAGGGGACATGATATGATCTAAGGTGGACGTTTATGTGCTGCTTATCGCTTACCACTCATATCGACCCAAAGGCAACAATGCCGAGAAGCTCCATACATCTCCTGAACGCTGAACCGAATCACTGCTATGCTGTCTGCCTGGATGATGGTCTAACCCAGGAGAATACATACACAGTAGTCGACAGGGTGATGCAGGTCAGCTCAATAATAGATAGAACGTAGACAGGCCAATGCAGGTCAGCTCACAAGCAGGCAGAAGAGCGTACATAGACTTAAAGTGTGGCATGCCTGACGTGCATGGGAGCGAGCGTTCTTTCCTCGCGTCCCGAGCTTCCCGAAGATCTTTAGATCTCCATGGTCTTTTGAACGTTTACTAGAGGCTAGATATTGCATACGTCCACTGTCGGTGGCGGCTGGACTTTTTGCCGTTCGCTGAACGAGAGCGACGTCGAGCACCTCGTCAGATCTCTCGGATTGCGGACGATGTATCCCATGACTGCGTTCCTATCCGACGATCGACGAGATGCTCTGAGTAATGAGTTCATGGTTCGAATGATGGAGGAAAGACCTCTTGGCGGTACTCGTGTACACCTATCATTGAAACCATTCATTGTTCTTTGCCAGAAGCTCGGACCCCGGAACGCTCATCGCCCAGGTACTCGTATAACATTCGCAGACCACCAGGCAGTCTACTACATACCTCTCTGGCCGCAGATGCTTCGTTCTTATCTACCGCCGCCGCCGCTGCAAATAATGCTCGGACCAGCTGGTTCTGAGCTCTGAATTCAATAAATCTGGAAGGGTGAGCGAGGTCTTGGCGGCGGTGATAAACTGAACCGAAAATGAACCCAATATGTCATTGCCAGAAGCATGCTGCTGTCAACGTCAAAGTTTTGGGTTCCATCGAATAATTGGTCTAAGTTTTAATTTGCAGTTGTTCTAAATCTTAATTGCTTCGGTGCATGTTCTGATTTGTTTGCTGACATAAGCGAGCTCGAGGCCATCGTTTTTCCGCTCGGATGAGCATGCAGCGGCCAGCCTATCCAGATACCTGGCCTGGCTTGGATCGACTCAACCTCCAAGTGATCGTCATCGATTGGCTTCAAGCTTCAAGAGCCTAGATTTCTAGCAGAAGCGTAATATCCACTTCAGCCGGCTTCACGATGCTGTTGTGCCAAGCACTAGCTGCTACAGTCTACACTGAGCGACGTGACGCGTGCGGCGTGACGAGAAGCGGGAAGCCCCCATGGAAACCGGCCTTCTCGGTGGAGCGTGGAGCACTCGCAGCTTCGACGATGATGCATGATGCATGACGCTGCACGAAATCCAGGTTCTCGTGCTGCTTCCTAGTTCCATCCGAGCTCTAATCCCGCGCTACTGCACCTCAGAGGTTCCCGAAGACAGTACAGTAGACGCCCGCTACCTTTTCCAAGCCGCGAGGAGGCCCGGGGGCCGAAGAGCTGTGACTGCCGCAGAGCCCGCCGGTTCAAGCGCAACAACCTAACACTGAGGAAATACGCACGCTCACCTCTCATGTCTCGCTCAGTCGCTCACAGCTTTTCTGTGAATTCCGAGCTGCCCAGCACTGCTACCTGCCGATAGCCTGCCCTATCCATCTGCCTGAATATCGATAGTATCTCGCCCATCTCGGAAAGGTGACTCTCAGCATGGATCGCCTCTCGCGAAGGAACCGAACTAAGATCTGCCTCAATACCAAGAGCTAGTTCGTCTCCCAGCGTCAATCCAAAATCTTTCATCACCACCACGCACCCTACTATACGGAGAACCGTCTCGACCTACCTTCTCGCGTACCATGCCCAGCTCGCGGGCTCGAAGCCTCGAACCTACTTGCTTCGCCTACGGTCAGATCATTCAGAGACGATTATTAGCAGACTATCAGTTCATTTCGTCCGGAAAGGAGTCAATAACGTCTACTCCAATGCCAATTTCGCCCCTGCCCTTTCCAATCATCCAGCGAGCTTCCAATATGAGTCAAGCTCGAAGTTTTCCGTCTTGTCGGGCTCGGAAGCCAAGACACTGCTACGTTCGAAACTCGAGGCCGCTTGAACGCACTACTATCCCTCGACGCCTGGCGGTTCCTTACGCCGTCTCCCTCATTCGTTTATCTTCCGTATAGCGTTTCCGAACTCCAGTATCACCACGCCCTCGCCTGACTTCAGGCTTCAGCGCTTCTGCACGGTCAAGGCGCGAATAGTGACCTCGGTCCTGTTCATTACCAGGCTTGGCAACAGGGTCTGATAGGACTCAGGCGTAGCGCTTCATAGAACGAAAGTGTCCACGTCCATGCCCAAGTTCCCCTCGCCTTTCTCAAACGTCAGGGTCGACTCATTGAAACCTTCATAAGGACAAGGATCTCCGCGAGTTCAAAGCATTCATTTGTGTGATCCCTAACGTCTCCTCCCACAGCTTTCAGCTCACTCTCTAACGCTGACTCAGCCCGTACGGAACACCTATCCTTATCATACCTTTACCCCCTTTCATCCCTGCCTGCCTCTTCCAAAGCCATGACAGGTCCAACACAACCATCCGACTTCAACGAGTCCACGATCCGATGGGACATCCACGATTCGAGCCGACGAGGTTCAGACGCAACGTTCGTCACATCGCCCCCACGAGACGGAGAAGAGACGGCCGTCAACTCACCTTCGTCCACGCCTGCCGTCACAAGAAGAAATTCGGTGGTGACGATCTGCAAACTCGATACTGTGGATGAACACGACCAGCAGAAGGTATCTCACAAGTCTTCCTGGCTCAGCTCGGATCAAAAGTCTTCAAGCGAGAAATCTTCTCCTCATTCGAGTGGGAAGGAGGATGCTGTGTCGGACTCTGCATCACCTGCCGCAGAAGAAAAGGATGAATCGCCAGCAGAGCCCAGCCATGGACGACTATTGCCCTTGGGGAAGTTCTTGACTTGCTACTGTGAGTAGGCTCGAGAGCATCTCTGTGCTGGTACGCCCAAGCTCACATATCATCTTCGCCTTCGACCAGTCTGTCTCGCACTTGCCATCCTCCTCACCTCCCTCGATCAGACTATCGCTGTAAGTCGATCGCTGTACCAATACCTCCCGTTGCTTCTGAAACTGATCGATCGTTCCCTCCCTCAGGCCTGTATCACTCCCACCATCAGCACCGAGTTTGGATCGAGCTCTCAGTCGAGCTGGATCGGCACAGCCTTTCTCCTCACCTCCACGGTTTTCCAACCACTCTACGGCCGCTTCTGCGATGTGGTAAGCGAGCTTCGTCCTTGATACCTCCAGTGAACCTTCATGCTCACTCTCATTCATCGTTGGGTTCTCTAACAATAGTTCGGACGGAAGATGCTCTTCATCGGTACGTTCTTTTGCCTTCCTTAACTATCCGTATGAACATCTCAGTAACCTGATACGTCTCTTGCCGCCTACAGTCGCCCAAGCTCTCTTCCTTGGCGGAACAGCGCTTTGCGGTGCTGCACCTAGCATGACGGCTCTCATCATTGGTCGAGCGATCGCAGGTATCGGTGGAGCAGGTCTGCTAAGCGTCACCCAAATCATGATCTCCGACATCGTCACTCTCAAGAAGCGAGGGATGTACCATGGCATCTTGAGCTCGGTCAATGGGGCGGGAAGTGTGATTGGACCCTTGGCCGGTGGGGTCTTCGCTTCCAAGATTTCGTGGCGATGGGCTTTTTACTTCCAGCTTCCGATCGTTGCTTTTACGATGATTTGCACGATTCTCGTCTTGCCTCAGGTCGGTCGGTCGGACGTGGGCAAGTTCAAGGAGAAGTTCAGGACGATCGATTGGGTCGGGATCGTACTATTCTTGTGAGTCTGGCATTGTACTGGCCTCGTTCCCTTTCATGACACCACTCACACTCATCGTCTTCTCACTTGCGATCAGGAGCGGGTTTACGTTCTTACTCCTAGCAATCTCCCTCATCGCCCCACCAGACCGTCCATTCACATCTCCCCTCGTTAGCGGCTTCTTCTTCCCCGCCCTGGCCCTCATCGCCTCTTTCGTAGTCTGGGAGCTCAAATACGCCAAGAACCCGGTCGTACCCTTCAAAGTCTTCAAGGCTCCACCAATCCTCGCCATCCTGTCCTTCAACTTCACCTTCGGATGGATCTTCTACGCTGGTCTTTATTTCCTTCCAGTCTTCTTCCAGGTCGCTGATCGACAGGATGCGGTCAAGTCGTCGGTGTCATTGTTCCCACTCGTCCTGACCTCCATCGCTTTCAGCTGGCTGAGCGGCCTTATCACCTGTGAGTCTCATCTAACATGGTCTTTGGCCTTGTCGAACTTGGAACGCTCATCATGCCTCTTCACTCCCCCGGTCTGCCCAACAGCCGTCAGCGGCAACTATGCAGGAACGTTCTTCCTCGGTCTTCTTCTCACCTCGCTCGGTTCTATCCTCATCTTCACCTTGTACCACAGCGGGATGAGCCAAGGCGTGCAAATCGCCACCATGATCATCCTCGGCACTGGATTCGGGTACGTTCATACTCTCCAATCTTGGAAAGATGCCCCTTCAGCCAAGATGCTGACATTTTTTTTACCTTCTCCGCTTGATGAAACAGTATGCAAATGCAAAACTCTCTCGTAGCCGCTCAGGCCGCCACCCGACAGAAGGACGTCGCCATGACAACAGCGGTGCGCAACTTCATGCGATCCATCGGTGGAGTCCTAGGTATCGCCCTCTCGAACTGCATCCTCTACACGACCCTCCCCACCTATCTCCGCTCAACCCTCTCCGATACCTTCCCGGAGAAGCTCGTTACCAAGATCATCGACGCACCTCTAGAGATCTACGAACTTCCTGCCGAGTTCGCGGGAGACGTACCTGCAGTGATCAACTCGTACGTCCGTTCGCTCAAGATCGTCTACCTCGTCTTCATCCCGATCTCGGTCTTTTCGCTCTTGCTCTGGTTCGCCGTGCCGGAGTACGAGTTGACGAGAGGGAAAGATGGGGAGCCGATTCGGAGGGCTCATAGGACTATCAATGTCTTTTGGCAGGTTCGGAGGCTTGCTTCTTGGATTCGGACGAAGAGGGGTTGCAGTGGAGAGGGAGAGGGGAAGGAGGTTGAGGCGGGCTCGATTGGCGTGTTGGAGGGACGTCGGGGTAGCGCAGGTAGCGACGCTACACTTGATCTCGACCTCGAGAAGGGATCGAAGCAAGCTCAAGACCGACCTTGAGGCGGACGAAGCGATGAGGATAGGACGAATCATAATCTCAGAAGGGCGTACGGACGGCCCTACCCCCGCTATCGACGCCTCCAGTATCACTTATTCACGCCCCAGAAGACCGACCTCGAACCAGGGCCACGACATAGAGCGCATCCAACTAGAACAACAACGACACTCCAGGCACCCTTTCCTCTTCACCACAGTAATATCTTCAACTCACACGCACAAAATTTTAGGATGTATAATAGTCACAGCCATCAACATTTGAAGCTTTTCCCTTTTTGTTTTTGAACATTTGAAGGAATCCTTCTTCTTAAGATACTCGGCGTGCTCGTTGTCTGGTACTGCACGGCAATAGGGACTTTCAGGACGTAGAGGCATCGCCAAGGTGTGTTGTTTGTTGTGTTGCAAACGTGTTTGAGCGTGGGAAAAAGCTATCGTTGTGTTTGCAAACGTGTCCGGGTGTCCGAGCGTGGGAAAAAGCTAATGTTGTGTTGCAAAGCTCTTTGTTTGTTGCTAAAAGCACTGATAACATGCACACACACTCGTATCGCCGTCTCTCGAGCATTCAGCGGCAGCATTTCTGATCGACAAAGGCATCGTTCGCATATAAGAAATCGCAAATTCATACTGATTGCTACTACATATGTACTTTGTTCACCACCAAAACCCCGTTTCCCATCCCCTACCCATTTCACATAACAACGCACTTATCACTCTTCCCACTCCCACTCTGCCGTTTCTTCATCATCTTATTCCGGCGCGAACCATCCCCAGACCCACCCAGATCCTCATGCACACCAGCGAGCGCCTCGTCCTGTTGTTGTTGCTGCTGCGAAGCATCCTCTCGCCCATATCCAGCAGCAGAAGCCGTAGACGTCCCGCGCTCATGTCGTCTCGCCCGATCCGCCTCGCGCGCAGCCTGACGTTCCTCTTGTTGAAGTTGGTACGCCAATGCGTAATCGGCATCTCCAGTGCTGGGATCCATCCCGTCGTGTTGGTAATGGTGCTGATTACCTTCAGTTTGATATCCAGGGGACCGTCTGTCACCGCCACCACCGCTTGCCGCTTCTGACTGGGCATTAGGAACGACAGGATCCCAGAATCCGTCTGGAACCTCGATATTCTGCCCCTCCTGGCCTCGCCCCTGTCCCTGTCCTCGAGAAGGTCCCCTAGTTTCCTGATCAATGGCCCATCGCGTCTTCTTAGGATTGACTTGAACACGACGGAAGAAGGCATCATAGAACGCTCCAGCGGACCCATGGACGTCCTCCAATGACTCCCAGACGATCTCAGGATGTGCCCTCGCCAAAAACTCGTCGGTAACGAGTGTGAAGAGGTGCGGAGTCGTATTGGTCACTTGCTGCTGCGGAGGAAGCTCAGATTGTTGACCAGAAAGCGCAACATCTGGATTGTCGACCGCTTCCAAGCCTTCATCCTCTCGTCGACGGTAGAGACAGCTCAGATGCATATTCCTGAAGAGTGCACAGAGTTCGCCTGGTTGGAGAGTCGAAGCGAGCGCAAAGAGGCCGTAGACGCTCAATTGGGTCGGGTTTGATTCGAGGAAGGTTCGGATTTGGATTGCATCTCCGACGGAGCGGCGTTGGTCGTCGGTCCAGGACTCTGGACCGTTCGTCTCTGGATCGACCTTCGTGGGTGTATGCGCTCCGTCTGATGTTTCCGCACCTTTCCCCTTAGACTCGGCGGTGATGGCAGGGAGGAACGGGTTGTTTGACTGGAGTGGTGGGAGAGGTCGCTCTGTTGACTGCGGCTCTGTCAGAGACGATTCAGCCATCTTCTGGACGAGTGAATCTTCAGCATTTACGCTGACATTTCCAGCTGGTGCAGACGGCTGTTCCGCATCGCTGCGGGCTTCGACTGCCTTCCCCTTTCCCTTCTTCTCTGTGGCCGTTTGGGGCACTTGTTCAGCGTCCGCTCTCTGACCGTCGACCTTGAGATCTAGATCTGCAAAGTTTCCGGCGATGTCCTGCGCCGATACGAGACGCTGAATGACGGCATCGTAGTCAGAGCCCGTGCGCCATTCCTCGGCCGACGCAGACTGGGGAAGTTGAGAGCTCGATGAGGTCTCCACAGCCGCACCGGTAGGCGCAGCAGAGGACGAAGACGAAGGAACGAGCGCTTCGAAAGTAGGTCGATCTGCTGGGTCCGGTAGCCAACCATGAACCAGTCGAATTCCAAAGAGCCGGAAAAGGGCGAGCTGCGGACTCTGAGGCGGATGAAAAGCAGCTGCATCTCTGAAATCGACATTGACGTCCAACCCATGTCGGGTTGTCGGCAAGATGTCCAAAGCCTGAGTCAAGGTGTTCTGCCAACTTGTCTCATCTTGATCTCCCGGACAAGGTCGAGTGAGGAAGAGTTCTGCGATGGAGCGGGAGAGGTAGGTGAAGTCTACGGCCGGCCTGTCTGATGGTGAGATGGTGAGGATGTTGCGGAGGAGGAGGATGTTGGAGAGGGCTACGAGGGAGCAGGGACCGTTTGCGTCTTGTGTTACGATGGGAACTTGATTTGCTTGTGGGCTTGCTGGTTTTGCGCCTGCTGTTGGGTAGATGTATCGGAGTGTCCACTGTTCTTCGTCGGCTCCGTTGTTTCTTTTTGGAGGTTGGGGAGGGGGTGGGAGCGGAGTGTTGGTCTCGAGATGCGGCTGTTGCTGTTGCTCCTGCTGTGGTGTGAGCTCCTGCTGAACTGGGACGGGTGTTTGGGAAGTTTCCATCATAATTGACTACGCGCGTCTCGAGGCAGAGATGGACACGGCAAGTTGTTGATGCAGAGAGAGAGAAAGAGAAGATGGAAGGGATGGCGATGTTGGTCTCTGCCAAGTCGAGGATGTGTGCACAGACCAGAATAAATGCACAGCCTTTTTCCGGATAGCAAGAACCAAAAGGCCGATTCACTTTGCCGGATTTAAATGCCGACGATGATCGGCCCTTCGGCGTCTTGAAATTTTTCGGATATACTCCCTTCCACTTGCCCGAGCTCGATCTCGTTGGGGTCGAGGGTACAGCACGTTGCACTACCGCAGGACCCAGGATCGTTCATGCCAGCTCCCAAATGCAGATTTGCTTGAGGAGCATCCTTGACTTTGACGGCGCTGTCCCTTCCACGACCATCGAAACCACGGCACCCACCTCCCGCCCACGCCCCACGGTGTCTGGCGCCGTGCTGGCAGCAGCGGCACCAGACAGACCGGCGACCAAGATGAATGAGAAAGACCAAAGCCCTGATGAGAACTCTGTGTGACCCATGTGACGTAAGATGACCACTGCTTCCTCTTTCAGCGCATCTGTTCTCGCCTCGACGCCAACGATCGAAGTTACACCAACCACTTCATTTCGAAGCGCACACGGTGACGAAGGCTAATCACGGACATGAACGAGTCTCGGCGACAAATTTGTGATCGAATGATCGGCAGGAAACGAACGGAGGTGGATCGCGGATCCCCTACCTCGGTGCTGGTTCACGTTCAGAATCTGTCGCACTCGCAACGTCCTTCGCGAGCTGGAAGGGAGCGCGACGTGCTCTTCGACCTTAACGTTAACACCATGGGATCTGCCCGACAGGCGACACCTCAGCGCATCAACAAACAGATCGGGCAGAGGGGAGAGGATAGGGTTCGCTGCGCGGGGACAGAAACGCGGGGGCGGACCGTGACGTACTCGTGCCTGGCTTCGAACTCTAAAAACGTACACTGAGACGACCCTGCGCAACCGGAGGATGAGTGGTGCAGTGCCGCGCTCCAGGACCATCGAGTGACAATCCCAAAGTGGTGGCGGCAGAATTATTGGACCCCTTTTCCTCTCAAACACATACCGCAACAAACAAACGAGATGCGACCAGAGAACCATCCGAGCGCTCGACACCTGCAATGAAAGAGTATATAAGGTCAGCCCCTCCCTCTCTGTGTCTCTCTTCAGCTATTCCTCCTCTTCTACTAACAATCCTCCTCACACACGCAGAAAGAACGATGAGTGCCAGTACTCATTCTCCCCTAGTCATCGACTTGGCTAGCTCGCCATCAGCGAGCCCGAACCTGGCATCAACCAAACCTGATTCAGTCGCAGCTTCCGATGCTGAATCTTCCTCAGCTTCCTCGTCCAGCGGAACCCCAGCAACGTCCCTCGCCCACAATGAGGACACCGCCCAGGCCGCAGAGCTCCGCAAGGAAATCATCAGCATGCTCAACCCGCATTCCAGCAACGACAAGCGCATACTCGACGTCGGCGGAAGCGCTAAGCAACAGCTACCCAAGATCAACCCAGGCGACTCCGCATACAGCTACTCCCGGCAGCTGCCCGTCACTCTCCTCTATGACGAGAGAGGCCTCAAGATCTACGACCGGCTCATCAACGAGGCTCGCGACTACTACCTCTTCAATGCCGAGCTCCAGATCCTGCGCGATCACAGCCCAGAGATCATTCGTCGTATGCTCCTAAACCACAACAAGAAACAACAAGAGCAGCAAGATCGCGAGTCCCACAAGGACCAAGGTAAACAGCCCCCGCCCATCCCTAATGACGCCAAGAGCGCACAGGAGAAGGACGTCTGGGGATCTTCCAAAGTTGGTGTACATAACGACGGCGTGAATGGTCAGCATTCACTCCGCAGTAGCGGTGCCTTCACCAACGTCAATGCGTCCACTCCTGGTGACAACAGCGCCGCCCCGTCGGCTGCTGCTACTGAAGGCGCAGCCAACAAGGCGGCCACCGCTCCTCCGGCCGTCATCGAGCTCGGAGCCGGATCGCTTCGCAAGACGGTCCACCTGCTCCGAGCTCTCGGACAGGTCTGGGGCTCCGAACTCCCCTATCAAAACAAGAACAAAAAGGAAGAGGTTCAGCCTCTCAAATACTATGCGCTTGATCTCAGTCGCGCCGAACTCGATCGGACGTTGGGAGATCTGGTTCAGCAGGAAGGCGGCGTTCAGCGCGTCGCTGCTGATGGCAAGTCGGAGAGTGTGCTCTACGACGGCTCCGTCAGCGTGAATGGCATCTGGGGCGACTATAACCAGGGTATGTGCAATAGGAGTAAAATGTATGCTGCGCATATGCTTATTTTACTGACGCATTTTCCCCACTAAATGCCCTTTTTAGGCCTCAAGTTCATTGGTAACAACGGTCTCGCTCCGAACGTCGCCCCCGGTTCCAACAGCCCACAGCTCACAGAGGGAAAGCGCATCTTCCTCTGGCTAGGATCCTCCATCGGAAACTTCTCGCCCCGATCTGGCGCCGCTTCCTTCCTTCGCGAAGCTCTCTGCGGCACGGGCACCGATGCAGAGGGAAACCCCGCCATGCGACCAGGGGATTACCTCCTCATCGGTCTCGACAGGCGTAACGAGCCTTCACTCGTCGCGCGCGCATATCACGACTCTTTGGGCATCACTGAACAGTTCATCCTGAATGGGCTGGACCATGCTGATCGCGTCTTGCGGGCGGGGACGGAGTTGGCGGGTGACAAACACGCCGGGTCGGTCATTGATGTTCGCAAGTTTGCGTATCATGACAGGTATGCTGAGCCTGAAGGTCGGCATGAAAGCTACTACCGCAGTTTGGATAGGCAAGTGATTCGCATCCCGCCGCTCCTTCCCTCGGACGCCGATGTTACGGAGAATATCGACGGGTCTGCGTCATCCGGCAACAAGGAGCGCTCCGAATGGACGGAGGTGGTGTTGGAGCAGGATGAGCTGATCCATGTCGAAGTTTCGATCAAGTACTCCCCCGCTGAACGAGCGGCCCTCTTCCAGGCCGCTGGACTGCGCGAGGTCCAAGCATGGACGGACGATTCGGGCCGCTACGACGTCATCCTCGTCGAACGGCCGCCTTTCCTCCTCGGCTCAACGGAGACGATGCCTCACGAGACTCTGCTAGACGTCCTCGCTCCTCCCGAGCAGGAAGTAGACGGGAGCGGGAAGAAGGACAGGAAGGCGGAGGGTACTAACTTTGGATTGCCTACGTGGGCGGAGTGGGAAAAAACGTGGAAGGCTTGGGATACGGTTACGTTGGGGATGATTCCGAGGGAGATGCTTTTTGAGAAGCCTATTGATTTGCGCCGTGAGTGCTCCTATTTGAGACGTAACTACTCTGATTCTTACCTTCAAACCTTACTGACACACCTTGGGTTCGGACTGCTGCCAGATATCTGCCTCTTCTACCTCGGCCACATCCCTGCTTTCCTCGACATTCACTTGTCGCGCTACCTTCAGGAGCCTGACACGAACAAGTACGTGTAGACTCATGGGTTCCTTACTCGATTCCAGCATTGACCAGATATCTCCTTCCGTCCCTCCCTCTGGACTTCCGCGCATACAGATGGTTCAGCACGATCTTTGAACGCGGTATCGACCCTCAGATGGACGACCCGACCCAGTGCCACGCGCACAGCGAGGTCCCCAAAGCCAAGGAAGAATGGCCGACCCTTGAGGAAATCTTGGACTACAAAGAACGCGTGCACGCGCGTCTCCGAGGCATCTACGACGGTCTCGCCGAGGGCCAAATTCTGGGCAACACAGGCAAATCACTGACGAAGCGGACGGCTCGGATGTTGTGGATGGTCAAGGAGCATCAGGAGTTGCATATGGAGACGCTACTTTACATGCTCGTGCAGTCGAGTAACACTCTGCCACCTCCCGGATTTACGGTTCCGGATTTCGAGGCGTTGGGCGCGGAGTGGGACGCGATCGATGCTCGGATTGGCGGAGCGGCGACTCGTCAGGCTCTTGTTCGATTCGAGCAGGCTGAGGCCGTCCAGGTCGGTCACGACGACGTGGACAAGGATGACCATCAGGTTGTGATCGACCCTACGGAGAGCACTCGTCGTGCGGGCGAGAAGGAAGCCGAGTGGATCGGCCGACTTAATGCGTTGCTCGGCCAGCCTGAGTTTGGATGGGATAATGAGTCGCCTGCGAGGACGATATCGACTGGGAAGTTCGCCATCCGATCGACGCCCATCACGAACGAAGAGTATCTTGAGTTCTACAGTAGCCTTTCGAGCTCTGAAGCGCGTCAGGCGGCTTTCCCTCCGTCGTGGTACACCGAGCAGGGCGGCGACGATGCAAAATTTCCTCCATTGCGCGCGGAAGACCTATCTGTTCGGACCGTCTACGGCCCCATCTCCTTCTCGCAAAGCCACCTCTGGCCCGTCCAAGCAAGCGGAACCCAACTGGCCGAATACGCCTCCTCGCTGAACGGCCGTCTACCAACCCAAGCCGAGCTCCTCCGATTCAGGGACTTCTCCCGCGCCCAATTGGCTGCTCAGCCCGGTTCGCGTCTGTGGAACGAGGCTGCGATTGTGGCGGGGATGAATGTGGGGATGAAGCATTGGCATCCGGTTCCTGCTGTCGTTGTGGGTGAGGGTGCGCAGGGACGTGTTCCGCATAATGGGGGTGTGTTTGAGTGGACTTCGACTGTGTTTGATCGGTACGAGGGATTCAGTCCTAGTGAACTGTACCCTGCTTACAGTGTGGTGAGTAGGAGTGTACTTCCCTTCCCTTTCCCCTCGCCTGTCCTTGGCGTGTTACTGACTATTCGAGCAATGACTGTCTTTGTGCACAGGACTTTTTCGATGGCAAGCATCGTGTTGTGCTCGGTGGATCGTGGGCCACGACTCCTGGTATCGCCTCACGCCGGAGCTTCACGAACGAGTATCAGGTACGTATTTTCACTTCCTTTTCTTTCCTTCGTTCTCTGTCACTGACTTCGCCATGCCGATGCTTCGTCCCACAGGAACCTTACGGCATGATCTTCGGCGGAGCGCGTGTCGCTTTTGACATCTAAGGAGTCCGACCGTCCCAGCCCCTTTGCCCGAGAGCACCCAAACGATTTGCACCACCCCCGGTCTTCTCTTTGAACGATTTTTTTTGTTTTGTTTTGTCTGTCTTCCTTCGTCTCACCTTTCTGACTCTCTCCTCATCACTCTTACGAACAACTTTCTCAGACTGTAGCCTCAAATTCTCTGTAGCCTCTCTTACCCAAAACTTCTTCATGAAGGAATCGATATTCCAGCTGGGCGTTCCAAGCGTTGTCGCTTTGATGTTGCTGCGACTTGCGTTGTTTCCCAGGTTTATTTCTTGAGTTTTCCATTTTCTTCCACAAGCAACCTCGCTCGGACACTCGAGAAAAGGAAGACAACGATCTTGGAAGAGAACCTGCACAGCGCACGAAGTACGAAGACTTCCCCACCCAAGCTTTGGCCTTGCCTTCCACTGAACCCCCTCTCTCTGCCAACAACGTCAACAAAAACCCTCTCCCGCCTGGTGGGCCCGCTTTGTACGATGGAGACCAAAGAGCAGAAGTTTGCTCAAGGCATAGCTTACAAGGACGAAGGGAACCAGCATTTCAAAGATGGCGAATGGCAGAAGGTAAGATGAATGAAAACGAGGGTCGGATGGGGGTGGAAGGGGCTTTCTCGGTATCCACACGTTCGAGGATAGAGCCCCTCCGATCTTTTGGATCGCCTGAGCTAAATCCATACCTTCCGAACCATTGTCCTCTCCAGAATCAGAAGGGAACTGATGTAGAAACTCCCTCTTTCTTTTCGCTCTGAATAGGCGGTAGGGAGCTATCATCACGCCGCTCTCTATCTGAAGGGTCTTGTCAGCGAAGGTACGAGCATCGGCGACCTGATAGGAGGGGCAACAGGCTCGCCATCGGACGGCAACTGGTTACCCGAGAGCAAGAGACAGCTTTCTGTCGTGAGGAACAATGTAAGTTCGGCGCCCTTTCACTCCCCATTCTTTCAGCTGAGGAGATACTGTGTCGAGGCAGGCTGAAACGTTTTTCTGATTCCTTACACTTTGGTCATTGGAACGATATGTAGATGGCGGCGTGCTTCCTCAAGCTGGAAAAGTTCCCACGAGCGATCCAATGTGCAGATGAATGTCTGCAACTGGACCCATCGAACGTCAAGGCAGCGTGAGTGCACTGGATTCGACTTCTGCTCCCCAATTTTCGACGCTTAGCTGAACTCCCTCTCTCTGTCTGGGCCACTACCCCTACTTCCCCCAACTCCGCATCCAAAAGGTACCGCAAGCTCCAAGCCCTCCGACAATCCAAAGACCTCAGGTACAAAGCCTTCCTAGACGAAATGCTAGCCAAGCACCCGCACGAAGACATGCTGAAGACCGAGCTGCAGGAGTGGAACGCAGAGAATAAGAAGAAGGTCGCGGAGGCGGATAAGAAGATGTCCGGCTTTTTGAATAAGAAGAAGCCAGCAGCAGCAGGGGCTGCCGGCACGGGGACGGCTGAGGGGTCAAAGTCGGCAGTATCGACTTCCGCGGCGCCATAGACGGGTCCAGGCTGGCAGTTTTGTCCAACTCGGTCTGGCTGTTTCCTGTCGAGACGCGCGGCTACCCGCAAGGACAGGGAAAGGGATGTTCCGCCTCCCGTTTCGTGCTCCGGTCCCACCTGCAACCAGCTGGTCTTCCTTCCTCCCTCCTCAAATCGCATTCTGGCAGAGCTCCGCGTCTCCGGTCACCCACTGTTTCCCTTTGTTTCCCGCTGCCTTCCCCACTTGCATGTTCTCCGAGCCGAACGACGCGCTCACTTTCCACACGACACACACACTCCTCTGCAAACACGCAATCATTTGTTTGACCCAGTCTTTTGGTGCACTCTGGTTATTAGATTGGAACGTGTCTCCATGCTTCTTTCCATGGAAATACATATACATAAGGGAAAGTTTACAAGGGTGAAAGGGAAAGGCTTTATGCGCGATTGGAACGTTGTTTCGCAGGGTCTCTTGCAGCTCCCTGCTCAGCAGACCTGCTCGTCTTGCTCTTCGTCAGCACCGGCTGTGGCGCCGCTTTGGCCTGCTCCCGCTTCTTCGACTTGACAGGAGGAGCAGACTTCTCCTCCCCCGCTCTTCCCTTTCTAGCAGCTCCCAGTTGCAGGACGGTCCCGTTCGTCATTTTGGCCTTCAAGCGCCGTTCGCGTTCAGCTTCCCTTTCGAGAAGCTCGGGTTGCAGGTAGAAGATCAGGAACTCGATGCACTTCTCGCAGAGCTCGTCTGATTCGTCTTCGTCCGCATCTCGCTGGTCGTCGTCCTTGGCAGGCTCATCAGATGCTCTTGTTGCACGACGAGAATTAGGTCGAGCTCTAGCTTCTCCGTCGCTCGCGTCTCTTGACCCCGAAGAGACTGGTTTCGGTCTCGAGCCCTGGTTCTCCTCGGATGGACTGCTGCTCCGGACGAGGCCAAGTGACTGACGCGACGCGTTAAATACGTCGCTAGGACCACGATATATCCCTTCAGGTGAACCAGGTCCTTCAGCTGCAGGAGAATCAACAGTGGACGAGCTACGCTGGGGAATCCTGGGGCCCGCCGGTGAAGCTGGCGCAACCGGAGGAGCAGACGCCCTTTTCGCCGCGCGCGGTGGGGATGAGATAGGCGAGAGGCCACCGTTATTCGCCCGTGGCGTTGAGGGTCGATACCCATCAAAATCTGCGACAAGGCAAAAGGGAATCAGTATAAGCTTAAAAGCAATGCGCATGCTGAATCAAACATGCAAACTGTACCTTCTGAGTAACCACGCCTAGCTTGTTTTCCCGGACTGGCCACGGACGGCCCATCTGATGCTGTTCTTGACGGACCGGAACGATTCCTGCGATGTTGAAGAAAATCAGGGCCTCGTAGTCGCGCCGCTTCCCGTTCCACGCGGGCAGCCGCTCGCCGCATGGCTACATTTTCTGCTCGTGCCTTCCAGATGGTGCTGATCTGATCGACACCGCTGAGGCTTTCGAAGAGATCGGAGACGTCTTCATCAGAGTCGACCAGGATACACATGAGTAGGTCAAGGGCATGGCATGCCGGTGCTGTCAAGTCCTTTTCGACCAGATGTGGAGCACCCAGGACCAGAAGAATATTCTGGTGGAAAGGACAGAAGAGTTGAGGTCAAGGTGTAGCCTGATCTTTGAGAAGGTCAACCAATACTCACTTCCAGAGAGACCCGTTTCACACACGCTGATCGACTATCACGATCGCATACAACAAGGCCCTGTAGCAGAGATAGGGAGATCACGATTTCCTCGGCAATCAGATCCACCTCACTCAGAGAGGACACTGCAAGCTTGAGACCATCGTCGTCGCCTGAACGCCGTGAGCTCGAAGACGGTGCCGCGGAAGCCCCGACGAGCGCCAAATGGAGGTGTAGCACGTGCAGATGAGGCAGGAGCACTGTAGCAACTGCTAGGCAGAAATGGAAGGTCATGTAAGAGTTAGCTGCGGGGGTGGATGAGGACCGATGCCGATCACAAGTGCGTACCATTGCAGTCCTGGTTCTGCTGCAGTTTCCACCACGTAGCGGCCTTCTGAGGGTTGCCGCTCAATACCGTCTTCGCCATATGCTGCTCGATTTTAGCAAGCGCCGCCAGCCTGGCCTTGATTGCCGAGGTAGGCGAGGCGATCTGCGGACGAGGACAAGGACAGCATTGAAAGCTAGAAGGGTCAGATCCAGCTGTGTCCCTTGAGAACGTGCTTATCTAGAGCACTCACAACTTGGAGCGCTTCCTTCAGCCATTTCTCTTGTGCTGCGCTCTTGCGCTCTTGATCCAGCAGCTCTAGGACGGGACCATCTCCTTGTATCTTGGCCTTGCCCTTATGCATCTTCAGCGCTGTCCTGTAGGATGAGCCGTGCCGGGACGAAGGAAAGGCGAGCGCGACGAGGCGAGTGCGAAGTCTGGAACGAGGTGGAAGCAGCAGAGGTTAGAGACGGCAGCTCGAATACGGCTGAGCAAATTCTGTGCGATCCTTGCTCAACTTCAGGTACCGACTGTACTCACCTCTCACTTATGCCTTCTGGTATGCGACGGCCAACGATAGTTGACGGGACAAGTGTCTGAGCGCGGCAATGCAAAGAATAAACCCTAGAGCCTGGCGCTGGACCTTCTTCGCTGAGTCTTCCGAATGTATGCTATATGTGTCTGATAGGATGGGCAGCATACAGTCAGAACCTCTTCAAAAGCAGCGCATACAATTACAGTACACAACACAGACGTACCCGTTAAGCTCTCGCTCGACCTTGCCTTCAAATGTCCTGGCTCAGCAGATGGGATGCAAGACGCTCTTTTGCCCGACTGTCAACGGTTGAGGCGGCTAGTGTTGGTCGTCGAACAATTCGGCTTCCCGCTGGGCATGCGGGACGGGAACAGAATTCAACACAAGCGCGGTCAGACGCGTTCGATTACAACGTCACGTGATTTTGGACTGGACCGTCAAAAGAATAACAGTGAGCGAATCGTACAAGTGGAAGAACGATGAATGGCCCGGAAGTTCAGAGCTCGGGAAGAGATAAAGATGAATGACGACCGACAAGCGCGGGGAGGAGATCAAGATGATCCAGTCGGTGAGGCGAAGGATGAGCCCGGCGGTAATAATGAGAGGGGCGCGAGATAATTGCGCATACAGCCACGAATGGTTCGCGGTGCAGCTCCAGAGCGATGTAACTAGTCCCGCTCGTGAGGTTTGGACAAGCCAGGAAGCCGGATGGGACTCATCTCCGGCCCGGGTATAGGTGCTTTGTTGATGGGCGAGGGTGTGCGAGAATCAGAGCTGTACGATGTTCTGCGTCTGCGACGTGGAGGTGAAGCAGAAGATGCGGGTGAGCGTGATCGTGACCGTCTTGGTGAGCGAGATCGCGTTCGGTCCGCGACTGGTGAGGGACTCAACGACCTGCCACGCTTTGTGCGGCGAGGCGCAGATGAACCGGACGAGGAGGAGTATGATCTCTTCCTTGGTCTGGATCGACGACTTGGGCCAGCATCAGAGCTTGAGTCCGAGAAAGAGTCCGAATCTGAGCCCGAATCCGACGCTGAATCCGATCCTGATCCTGACGAGGTGGATGGTGTCCGGCGGCGACGGGAGCTTCTCGAGCTGACCTTCCCCTTCTTCATCGGCGCGTCGTCGACCTTGTTCGAGGTTGAGGAACTGCCTGCTTTCTTTGAGTCCGTAGTGGTGGAAGGGCCCGCCTTTGCATTTTTGGATCTAGATGCACCAGATATCCCTCATCAGTACGGTATTAATCATCAGCTCTCCGGGGAAAAGAGAAGATACGTACTTGAATTCTTCGGGTACCGTGTATTCGGGACGTCGCTCCTTCGCCGCAGCTGCATTAAGCAACGCCATCGAAGCCGTAGGGCGCGACCTGTATGGGCGCGTTGTAGCCGTGCAGTTGTACGTGGAATGGCCCTTCTTTTCGCACTTCTGACAGATCTTTCCCTTGCTGCTGACTTCGTTGTACTTGCTTCCGCCGTTGCCACTACCTCCGCCCCCACCGCCCGAATCTTTGCCTTTCCCCTTGCCCTTGTTCCCTGGCGGTCCGCCCTTGCGTGTGGTTCCAATGCGAGAGGCGAACATGGTTGCGTGAGTCTTGCTGGGGTTCGATGCTCGTCGCCTTGCCCATTGCCGCCCTCGTCGACTGGATTCTGGAAGCTCGATGAGGCCGAGAGGGAATTTTTGTAAGCATTTGGTAAGCAACACGAGATGACAAAAACGTGTGCCTCTTCTCGCAGCTGCCAACCTGGGGATCCTTCCTTCCACCTCCATCAATCGTTGTCCCTCGCCACTGCATCACTTGCCTCTCACTACAGACATTATGCCTCGCTCATCTCGTTCTTCCGGTGGACGTTCCGCCCCCATGGGCTCCCGTAGCGCCTCTACCATGGCCGCCCCGCGCCAGCAGCAACAAGCTCACCACCCCCAAACTGCTCAGCACGCTCCTCCCCAGCAAGCCGCCGCTGCGCCTTCGCAGGGACCTGGTCTTTTCGCAAACGTGAGTGTGTGATACTTTGCGCTTGAATGTTGCTCCCTTTCCTTTGGGTTTGCATTTCTCTTAATAGTCTTGCTTACCCTCCTTTGTTCTGCATTGTGCTCCAACAGATGGCCAGCACTGCCGCCGGTGTCGCCGTCGGAAGCGTGAGTTGTCCCTACGCGTTGCTTGAAGACATACATTTGCTGACCCTCTTCTCATCTTCTTCTATCATCCAGTCTGTCGGTCACGGTATCTCCAGCATGTTCTTCGGTGGCGGTCGCTCCGAAGCACCCGTAGAGCAGGCCCAAGCACAGTATCCCGCCCAAGATCAAGCAGCGCAGCAAGGTGCCTACCAGCAAACAAACGTCGGTACCTGCGAAGTCCAGGCCAAGGACTTCACCCGGTGTCTGGAAGCGTCCGGCAACGACTTCAACTCTTGCTCATACTACCTCGAGGCCCTCAAGGCGTGTCAGCAAGCAGCCCGGCCTTACTGATGCGCCAATAAGGGTTTCCGCTCATGCTATGTTTTCCTGACAGCACGGTGGACCTCTTCGACGCATATATGCCCTCCACAGTTTATCTTGCTCTGCTTTCTGCTGGCTCCTTCACCCACCCGAAATGAATCGCACCACTCAACTTCACTGGACAGCATTTCGTGATTTGTCAGATCATTCTCGGCCCATGAGGTGTGACAAGCAACCGTGTGTAAGTTCACAAGCTTGCTCAGACTTGGGCCATGTAAAAAGGTCAAATGGAATGCATATCATACAGGAAAATAACAAGGGCTGAGTTTCCGTGAGGTAGGGAACCGAAGGGGGGCAAAGAATTCTATCGTAAAAAAACCGAGACAGGGAAAAGTCGCCTGTCATTCATATGTGAGATGGTGAGAGCTTGTTTGCGCGAGAATAGTGTCCAGTTCAGGAAGAAGGAGGCGTGCAGATAGGCTCTTGAGGATCCTGCGGTGCCAGCATGGCTGCGATCGTTTGCGACCCGGCAAAACCCACGCATACAATGCCGAAAGCCAGGAGAAGCCAGTCCAGAAGAATCGTCCGACGTTTGGTGGCACATGCTTTGAGGTGGAGAAGAGGTGGATAGATGAAGCACAGCGGGACGCAGGCGATGGAACCGATGAGCGATACGAATTTGTCGAGATCTGACGCGCCGAGCCAAGCGATGACGGCGGTGACAAGGACCACGCAGCTGCGGAAAATATTCTTCTCCATCTTGACCCTCCAGCTGCAGGGACAGGACATAAGAGAGAGACATTTCGTCAGAGGCTGCATAACTCAAAATACGAAAGAATGCACAACTCACTTATGCCTGCCGCTCTTGTTAGTGAAGATCCCACGCTCAAGGATTGAGACAGCGGGGAAAAGCTGCAGAGGTGCCGAGAGAAGAATGGCGAGACTGTAGATGCATTGAAGTGCCTGGACGAATCTGGACTCCTGAGGCAAGTTGCTGATCACGACTGTCTGGACCTTGCTGCCGAAAGTCGCGTATGCAAGCACACCTGCCGAGGAGAACAGGACCATGGTTCCAAGCATGACACTCGTCAAGACCGCCGGGAAACGCTCCGGCTCTCGCATAGCTTCTGTGATGGGGATGACAAGACCGACGCCCTCGAAGGTGAACACGGCGGTACCGATCAAGAGAGGGAACGTTTTCGAGTTGAACATCTTGACTTCGGCCATTCCTTGAGTAGCGAGTTGTCGGATTTCGAACTGGAAGAGATAGATTATGCCCACCAAGATCGAAACGTTGGCGATGAGTGCAGTCCCGCTGAGCTTGGCGATACGGCGAATGAGACTGAGCGGCAGGAAGACCACGCATTGTCCGAATATGAGATAGACGATAGGCACGAGCGTCTTGCAGTGTGTGACGGCGAGGATGAAAGCCTGAAGATTCTGGGCAACGAAGACAGTGTATGCTGCGACAAAGCCGAGCTGGCTCAAGACGATGGAGCTCAGAATAGCGATGCGCATTTTGGACCCGTAGAGGATGCCGCCCATTTCGCCGAAGGAGGCTGGGACCTTGAGGTTTGCCTTGACGAGGAGAAGGAATGACGCCAGTGAAACCATGGCCACAATACAAAGGATGATGACGGAAAAGAGGAGTCCACCGTTGAAGAAGGCCTTTCCAAGGAAGAGAATACCCGTGCCGACGAATGACTTGAGGAGCATGAGAACCGCATCAATCACCGTAGCATCTCCTCGAGTGGCATGCTTTTGCGCCTGACGTATGCGCGCCTGCGTGTCAGCGCGGCGAGGCTTGCGTCCGACGAGCAGGGGGTCACGCTCGGATCGAGGCTGGCCCTCGCCAGTGTTCCCGCCATCGATTGTAGACTGGTCATCTTCATCTTCCTCCTCCTCCTCGTCGTCGCCATCCTCGTCGTCACCATCCTCGCTTTCACTCCAAGCATTGATGATTCCGGCGTCGTGAGAAACAGGTCGGGGCGCTCTGAAAGGGAAGGTTCGGTTGTGAGCAACGCCTGAACAACTGCATACAGCGTGTACAAGATCAGACTTACTTCCGCTTCGTTGCAGAGGTTACGTGAGCTCCTTGAGCGCGTGCTGATTCGATATCGGTCCGCGACGATGAGCCGCTGGCTTGCATGCTGCCACTCCCGTAGTTGGATCTCGACATGGTAGGCTGGGGTGCTGGGTTGCTGTGCGTCGTGGTTGCTCCACAAGATGCGAGCGCAAGGGACATCTCCGTGTGAGACCTCGGCCTCCTCCCGCCTGGGCCAAGGTCGTGCACCGCTTGAGGCACCGTGAAGCTCCGACAGCATTGAAACGCCGACTCCACGTGCTTCCATGTGGCCGGCAAAGATCACGTGACTGAGATGGAAATTTTCATTCCTTCCACATCCCGCTGGGCCCCTCCTTCTCGTCTCGCAGCAAAGAAAAATTCGTGAGCCTCGTCGACGACGAACAACATCTTCAACACCCTTTACCCCCCCCCCACTTTTAACGAAACTCGCATCAAAATTATGGCCTACAATGGCGCACAGAATGGAGGCTCTCTTGACGGCCTCGACTCTCAGCTCGGTGAGTCTCGCTCCTTGGTGGTCAGAGGCTGCGTATATGGACTTCTGATTTGCTGACCGAGCTTCTTCTTCACTCACCATATCATCAGGAAACCTCTCTGTGAACGGTTACGCAGGACCTGGCGCCGGTGGCGCACCCCTCAAGTCGGCATACGTGCCTCCTCACGCTCGTAACGGACTCTCCTCAAATGCTCCTGCCTTCACTCCTCGGTACGTGCCTGCCATCTCCCCATTCAAACAAGCGAATTCATCTTGCCACTGACATGCTTCCTTTCTCTTTCCTATAATTTCAGGGAGACCCGAGGCCCCAACCCTTACAACAACCGTGGCGCCCCACCTCACATCATGAACGGCGCTGGGCCCGGTCCTGCGGCTGCTGCTGCTCCAGCGCTCCCTAGCGCATTCAGCAGTGGAGGCGGCGGCGGCCACGGCGGTGGTGGATTCGGTGGCCGACACGGTGGCGGCGGCGGCAGCTTTGGTGGGGAACGCAGCGGCGGAGGCGGCTGGGGAGACTCTGGTCACGGTAGCGGCGGCGGATATGGCGGTGGACGTGGCGGCCACGGCGGCGGCGGCGGATATGGAGGAGGACGACAGGCCGGTGTTGGTACCTGGCGAGACGGCGCTCATGCCATTGCCGCTCCTGATGACCGCATTCAGCGCGAACTTTTCGGCGAGGGTGACACGGGCAACAGCCATGCCACCGGTATAAACTTCGACAAGTACGGAGACATCCCTGTCGAAGTCTCTGGTCGGGACGCTCCCGAGCCTGTCACTGAGTTCCTCAGCCCGCCTATCGACCCCCATTTGCTTGAGAACATCAAGCTCGCCCGCTACACGACCCCAACTCCCGTACAAAAGTACTCTATTCCCATCGTCGCCCTCGGCCGAGATCTTATGGGTTGTGCCCAGACCGGTTCCGGCAAGACGGGTGGTTTCCTCTTCCCCATCCTTTCTGCGCTCTTCACACACGGTCCCCCACCACCTTCACCCGAACAGGCACAGGGCGGCGGCGGTGGCTACAGCCGTGGCCGCAAGGCATACCCCGTCTGCCTCATCCTCGCCCCGACTCGCGAGCTTGTCTCTCAAATCCACGACGAGGCACGCAAGTTCACCTACCGCTCTTGGGTGAAGCCAGCGGTTGTGTACGGTGGTGCCGACATTGGCTCGCAGATCCGACTCATCGAGCGTGGCTGCGACATGCTCTCTGCCACACCCGGTCGACTTGTCGATCTCATCGAGCGTGGCCGCATTTCGCTCTCCAACGTGCGCTTCCTTGTTCTCGACGAGGCTGATCGCATGCTTGACATGGGTTTCGAGCCCCAAATCCGTCGCATTGTTGAGGGCGAGGACATGCCCGGCGTTCTTGAGCGCCAGACGCTCATGTTCAGTGCCACCTTCCCTCGCGACATCCAAGTACTCGCCAAGGACTTCTTGAAGGAGTACGTCTTCCTCTCGGTCGGTCGTGTCGGTTCGACATCGGAGAACATCACACAGAAGGTCGAGTATGTCGAAGATGATGACAAGCGATCTGTCTTGCTCGATATCCTCAACGCCATGACCACTGGTGGTCTGTGTCTCATCTTCGTCGAGACTCGTCGCATGGCCGACATGTTGACCAACTTCCTTATGTCTCAACGCGTTCAAGCTACCTCCATTCACGGTGACCGTACTCAACGGGAACGTGAGCGAGCTCTGGAGCTCTTCCGTTCCGGTCAGACACCCGTCATGGTCGCCACTGCTGTTGCTTCGCGTGGTCTCGACATTCCCAATGTTACCCACGTCGTCAACTACGACTTGCCTTCGGACATTGACGACTACGTTCACCGAATCGGTCGTACCGGTCGTGCTGGTAACACTGGTCAAGCAATCGCTTTCTTCAACCGCGGCAACCGCAACATTGTCAGAGAACTTATCGACCTTCTCACTGAAGCCAACCAGGAGGTTCCCGACTGGCTCCACTCTGTTGCCCGCGAGTCAGCCTTTGGCGGCGGTGGACGTGGCGGACGTGGTCGTGGTCGCGGACGAGGTGGCGGAAGCAGCTTCGGCGGGCGAGATGCTCGTTCCAGCGGAGGTGGTGCTGGAGGGCAGTGGGGCGCAGGTGGCGGTGGAGGGCGAGGAGGCTACGGCGGTGGACCTTCCTTCGGCATGGGTGGCGGAGGTGGTATGGGCGGCGGCGGCGGCGGTGGCTTTGGCGGCCCCCCTCCTCAGAGCTATGGCGGCAGTAGCGGGCCCGGTGCCGGCGGCTCGTGGTGGTAAACACCCGGCCATCATCTGCTGCCAGCTCTCCGAGCGTACCGGTGACACTTCACTATATGCTCTTTCGGACTCTCACAAAATATCCGACGACGACAACTTCGCTCGTACTCCATGCTTTTCCTTCCGATTCCAGTCTGCCGACAGCCAAGCCCTCGGTCCCAATCCTCTCTGCAAAATTCACGCATCCAAAGATGTTTCTGATGGGCCATCTCGAGACGAAAGGGGTCTCACCTCGAAGACGTAATCCCTTTCATCGTGGTTTCAATATTTCTCTGGGAACGACATTTCGACGAGCACGTGAATTGCAAACAAGACCGCCAAGGAAGTCGGACATCTTCTCTTCTCCCACAAGACTCCTCTTTCTCTCTGCAACACCACTGGCTCTCAATCAACTCTTTTTTCTACTCTCGCTCTCCTCTCTTCTCGCTCACTCTTACAGGTTCTTCTATGTTGTATCATGTAGACGGCAAGCGCGTGGCAGGTGCTCGTTTCCTTTTCTTCCTCTCCTCCTCCTATCCCGTTGAACAATCGGCGGCAACGGCGACGACGTTACTATCAGGCCTTCCCTCAAATCAAGTCTCCTCCTAACGCCCTCCCTCAAAAAAAACACGAAGGCCTCTTCGTCCAAGACGTCGGCGACACATCCAAGGTCCGCCGCGACTTCTTTTGTTTTCATCAAGTTCCTTCTCTTCGATCATACTGCAGCACCAACCCACACAACACGCGCAAGAAGCACCACCCCTCCGGCTTTTAGAAGGTTATATGGGGGAGAAGAGGGCCAAATCCTCAAAAGGCACCCTAATCCCACAGATCTGCTCCCCCTCAAAAAGAAGGCGCGGGAGGCTCAGTCAAGGGGTTTCGCAGAGTGTCTCGATATGCACTTTGCCCAATACCTCTTGTCATCGCCCCTCACTATTCTTGTCCCTTTTTGCTTGTCTTCCTCCGCATCAATCATAGAAGAAGAACCTTTCCTCTCCTCCTGATCTCCTAGAGGACGAACACGGCACACAGTCTCCACCTTTGGCCATGGTGTTGCAGGTGCTTATGGGGCCAATGCCCTTGCGCCCGTTTCAATTCTCGCGCTCACTATTCTCCTTTCTATCTTTCAGACACGCTCATCTCCTTAGGATGAGATGAAACGGAGTTGCTTTTGGCTGATCACTTCTTCTCTTCTGTTCTCAGGCCCAGCAGAACGACTCTATATCCCTTTTAACAGTCTATCCCCTCTTTCCAACCTCGCTCGACACACGGTGGCCTCCCAGGGCAACGAGAAACGAGGAGGATGTGATGGACGCACGGTACACACGATCGAACTCTGGGCCTGTTCGCGTCGGACTTGAACTATGGCATTCCCGTCAGCACCCGACATCAGCCGACTTGTGCCTCTGGGGGATATGATGATTGGCGATAGCAGCTCGGCCAGGATTTCACTCTCTGGAAGCCAAAAGACTGGTCGCCGTACAGCAGGACTGTTCCCCGACCAGAGGTGCGACAGCGACTGGGTAAGCTGTGCAAGTATCATGAGGCATGAGGGTATAGCTTCGAATCTTACAGTAACGCGCTCACGCGTCTCATACCTTATGCAACAATCTCAAATCTCAAGAATGACTGATGAAGCATGAAGCATGAAGGAGCAACATGAAGCAGAAAGTAGACCGTATCGAATACCAACCATATTATTCAGCTTCAGGTATGAGATGAGTACTGCTTCAAGTTTTCAACAGTGCTTACTAGTAGTGTTAAAGTTCAGTACTAAGTAATAAGTGATCGACATTCAGTATTCAGTATTCAGTATTTTGGAGAATGAAGTGTTATTTATTCAGCACATGGATATGGGGGGCATTAGGCATCAATCATGGGGCAGCATGAAGTGTTGGATATTATTGCATGGGTCTGGGATACTTTTATGCTCTTAGAACCATATCAAGCATTAACTATAAGCATTATTAAGTATCGAGAATTAAGCTTCAAACATCAAGCATCAAGCACCAAGCTTATCTAAGCGTTAAGCGTTAAGCATTAAGCGTTATAAGCATTAGGTATTAGACGTTAGACACATAAGAAGAAGTTTTATTCAATGAGCATGGATTAAAAAAATCATGATGCATCAAGAGTTCAAACTGGAGCTTAAGTCATTAAGTATTATAGTGTTTTAGACGCTGTGACG